>LBNU01011765.1:73267-98881 GCA_014162995.1 Artemisia annua | reverse complement strand
GTTAACTCTGAACTTGGAACTTAGAAATGACCAAACTTCGGTTTCTCCTCATGAATTCCTTCACAAATTGGACTTTGAACTTGGGAATCTTCATGTAATCGCATGTGCTCCATTTTCTTCACTTTTTCCTCATTTTTCCTACATTTGGCTACATATGCTACAAAAACATACTTTGATACGATTTAGTTGCAAAAGCATATAAAAGTAACCAAATAACATGCATAAAAACACTATTAACGCTTCTAAAAACATGTTAACTTTGAGCGTTATCAGTGACTTGAGATAGCTCATATCGAAGCGCATAAGATAGCGCACTACATGGATGGACTGCCCTCATCTAAATAGGATGACGCGATTACCTCGTGACCATCTACACTTCGTAGTACTTTGAATATCTAATGGGACGAGATAAGACTAAGGAAGTAGTTGACAACAAGAGGTAGCGAGCTATAGACCTACACTCATCGCTTCGTTGAGTTATTCCAATAGCGCCGTGGAATGGTAAGGAGTGAGGCTTGTGAGAACGAGCGTTACGTTGAAGGGTTGCCTTAACCAATCCGAGACAATCTAATCTCGGCTGAGACAACTAGCCTACACGACACCATAAAGCAGGCACGGGCTTGGATGAACACATTAGTTGGTGATGTTGTCGCTGAGATAGCGAAAGACAAGAGGAAATGGAGAGAATTCGAAAAGGTAAGAGAAAACCCGACGAATGACAAGAAGTCGTCGAGGCTTATGCTATCAAGGCTGGAGAAAATCTGAGATACATTGAGAATCAACCTAGTGCGACCGTTACGACCCCCATCACTCTAGTTGGTGTGCTGATACGTGTCGTAAGTGTTGTAGGTTGGACACTTAACTAGAGACCATAGATCTAAGACCCATGCATTGGTTTAGATAACCTTTGGATTAGATCTAAAGGCTAGTGTCGCAAGTGTTAATCGGAGAAAGAAGGAACATTACGTGAACGAGTATTGGAAACCGTAGAAACGAGGGAGTTGTAGAGCTAAAGGAAAAATCGAGAAGTAAGAGGATACCTGGAGTAAGAGGTGACGTCAAGGAAAGACTGTCTAAGGAATGACAGCAAGCGGAATTTCTTAAGTTCATATGTTCTGAGACCGTCGTTATGTGCCTGCAAGAATCGTACGAGTTGGAGACCCTTATCTATCCGTTATCTTTTCTATTATCGTTTCTTATTCATCCTTGCTAGTATTTAATGTTTTACTTCATCTGCCGCGACTGTTTGTATCATTACTTCTACTGATNCAAGGAAAGACTGTCTAAGGAATGACAGCAAGCGGAATTTCTTAAGTTCATATGTTCTGAGACCGTCGTTATGTGCCTGCAAGAATCGTACGAGTTGGAGACCCTTATCTATCCGTTATCTTTTCTATTATCGTTTCTTATTCATCCTTGCTAGTATTTAATGTTTTACTTCATCTGCCGCGACTGTTTGTATCATTACTTCTACTGATTTCCATTATCAACTTGAATACGATTCTCAAACCTGAAAGAGTTGATTACTCGTTCTTGTAACTAAACTCAGCATGGCATCATTGGACCTCAATTATACAAAGACTGGCCACCTATGTATAATTCAGGAAGGAATAATGTGATGCTAAGAATGGTTGCTTAAACCCTCATCGAGAAATTAATTTTTCTCACCCCCCTATCCAAAAGCTCTCATTTAAGATCAATTTTATTCCTCTACCGTGCTATGAAATTCAGCTTTAATCAACGCCGTACCTTGATTATGAAGATTTCGCTACGCCCGTTTATCGTCCTGGAGAGAGAGACTCTTTCGCATAGCATCCTACGCAACTTATTCTTTCTGATAATTTTTGGACCTTGAACAATGAATGGATGAAGACTACGAGACGGATAAATTCCTGACGACTCACGAACTCGTAAGTGGTAGAGAGATGTGCTTGCTTGTAGCAATCATGTCATACACTACGACGATTAAATCCTGGGAGCAATTAACTTATAGTAGGAGCGAGTGAACACCTGCCTTGTTACTGAGGAGAATGAGAAGAATGAAAAACGTAGAGAATACGTGCCAATCGTTCGGATTCTCCCAAGAGTAGTCCTAGACGACTTGCCGGGATTCCACCTGTTAGACAAGTGAAACTTCAGATCGAGTTGAGATTTGGTGCTGCATCCGTAGCCCAAATACCTCATCAAACCGCCGTACGGAACCGGAAGTACCTTCGAAAAGATGGACAGAGTTGTCAAAAAAGGGGGATCACGCGGCCAAGTTTGTCAACATAGGGAGCTCTGGTGAGACCTATAAGGAAGGAGAATAGATCTTTCCGCGTGTACCCGAACTGTCGAGAGTTGAATAAACTACCGATGAAAAATTTGATGCCCGTTACTGAAGGTCGATGATCTGTTCGATCAACTCCGATGTTCGAGTGAATTGTCAAAGGAACAACCCACGATTTGGATGCTGCCAGCAACGATGGATTGGGAAGAGAGATGGCCCGAAGACTACGTTCATACTTGTTGTGGCTATTATGGCCCGAAAGTGTGTCTGATGGTTAGCCGTCGCCCAACCGCCTCCAGGAATAGCTGATGAGAACTCTAATAGGATGGGTTGCGATAGTATTCAACCCCATATATCCTAAAACCACTGAGACAAGTGTGTAGAGAAACACGGAGGACACCAGAGTGTGACATCGTAACAGCTAGAGAAGGAAATCGCTGTAATACGAAACTCCGTGAGTATGGATTTGACTTAACTGTAAGATCTCTTGGTCACCTGAATTGTATTTTCGTGGATCTCATNCCCCATATATCCTAAAACCACTGAGACAAGTGTGTAGAGAAACACGGAGGACACCAGAGTGTGACATCGTAACAGCTAGAGAAGGAAATCGCTGTAATACGAAACTCCGTGAGTATGGATTTGACTTAACTATAAGATCTCTTGGTCACCTGAATTGTATTTCCGTGGATCTCATCGAGAGCTAGCCGATCAAGGGTGGAGAATTCCCCTACTAGTTTGTATGAGAGACATCAATAAGTGGGAATTGCTGGGAGATAACGGAGAGCTAACGAAAGTCTCCCGAGATAGCAAAACCTTAGTAGATTGAACCTAGGAGAGGTAAAGGGTAAATAAATGGAAAGTAGGAAGGAAGTAGGATAACTTCCAAAGATAGAACGGTGTAGTACGCATGTTCCTATTATTCAAAGGAAAGTGTAGAAGTGGTTGCAAAGTCTTGGTGTTTCGTGGGAAAATCGAGGAACGTTTTGATATGAATGGAAAGGAAGCAGGATAACTTCCAAGGAGGGAACGGTGAAGAACACCTATCCTAGCTGCTTCAGAGAGAAGCGTAAACGCTGTTATAGATTTGGATGTTTTGTATGAAGATTTTTTTGAATTGTTTCGATATGAATTAAGAAGAAAGTAGCTCATGCCACTCGTCAATTGAGACATGCGAGAAGAGCTACACCACTCCTGAGTTAATACCGGATGTAATTGTATTACACTCAGAACCCGAGGAAAACAACACTTGTAGCACAAGAAGTGTGTGATATACCCAAACCATATGGGTTGCGATATGTTCTAGATCAGAAAGAGCGAACCGTTAAGGTAGACCCGCTAAATAGAACTGCCTGGTGATTACAACTGTAAATTTTCTATTTTCTGGAAAAAAGAAGACGTTATTGCTGACGCTCTTAGTCAAATAGAATGTATGCACATTGAAACCGCTTGGTGAACACTAAACTTTTAGCTGTAGGTACCTATTCGGTTGTTTTGAGCAATTTCTAAATTGAGCCAAATCATCAAAGACGTTAAATTCTTCTCCTCAACAACTTGATACACGGTCTAATCTCGTGACAGTTCTTGTTTGATGAGTTACGAGATTAAGCAAAAATCAAGTTGTTGTGTAGTTTAAGGTTTCGGTGATTTTGCTCGAAGATGGGGAAAACTCATTCCATCAAAATAGGTTACTCGATAGTGGACTGCAATTAATACGCTGAGATTATCAAGGAGAAAAGTTGACTTCCCGGCATAGAGTGCCGATTCCTATCACATCTTGTGAAGACTGTCGTTTACGTCGAATTTCTGGAAATCTCTACAAGATGACCATGGGGACGAGAGGTAATAGGAGTGTTACGTAACCTCCCCAATCAGATGGTCAGAGTAAGAGAATCGTTCATACATCAAGAGTAAAGCTTTGAGCTGTCATTTGTAACTTTGAAAGGAGGCTGGGAGAGACATCCGCCTCTCCCCAAACTTTCCTAAGTTAAGGAAAACGACCTGGTGTCAAGATTATACCGTTCAGGACTCGTTATAGTCGAACGTGTCGACATAAATCTCGCTGAACCAGAATTGGAGACAGCATATTCGCTGTATTGACCTTCATTCGTGAGACCGTTGAAATGAATATCAAGGTCCGAAAGGTAGAGCAAGAGGATGCTCAAGGTATAACCTAGAGATGGTGGAGTACGTTTCGTGAACGTGAGATTTTAATCCTTGCTATTCTGTTTCGCTTAAGAATCCTCATAAGAATTTAAGCTCGCGATACTCGTTCTTGTATCGGGACTTGGCAAAGTCCACAAGACACTTGACGAATATTTTGGAAGAACGCTTTCGGGCAGAGATTGCCACTACGAATCTGGGAATTTTCTGTTTCATGATGATGAACATCAAACTTCTTTGGGGAGCCCGTTGAAATCCTATTCGTGAAAAATCTGGCGATTTAAGCCAAGTCATATCGTTGCCTTTGAGCTTGTTGGAAATTTTGGGATAGCCCTCCACTCACGTGGTGAATGTGAGAATGAAAATTTTGTGAATCTGTTTTTAGTCGATATTGATGGGTAATTCTAAGTGAAACCCGGGACGGGTTTCTTCTGAGGCTGGGAGGATGTGACAACTGGTAAATTTAAGAACCAGATTTGAACTACGATTTCATAATTAAAAATGAATCGTTAATTTTATTGAAACGGTTTTCAGAAATTACGGGAATTGGTGATTGACTATGTGGAATATTATGTGTTTGGTTGCGTAATTAGACACTACTTCGACTCTGGCACTAGGAAACCTAATAATACGCGAAAAATATATTTGTTACTCGAAAGTGAACGGAGATGTATTTATAGTCACTTTTCGTGGAAAAACATATTTAAAAATAATGACGAGTATGTAAAAGCGTGTTGAGAACATTTGATAGTAAATATAAGCTCGGGAATTGAAAGTCGGGTTTTAAAGAGAAACGGTTACGTTTTATTTTACAAGCGTATTAATTATCGATATTAATGTAAAAATGTGTTTAATGTGATCGGCGATGACTAAAATTTACGTTGGCGACGTTTGTTAGAGTTTATAAAAATTTCACCGCGAGTCCTTGTTTTAAAGTATATGGAAATGGAGGGGCTACTTTGCAAAATATGGGTATAATAACCCTAACCCTACACCCTCCTCCCCATTCTCTTCTTCATCTATTTCTTCCTCTCCCTCTTCTTGTTCAGCCGGCCACCCACCTGCAAGCACCACCACCGCCGGTCACCACACCTCACCGCCACCACCAATCAACTCCCCATCATATTCTCTATTAGATCTACAACAACACGCGTCTAAACTCGTTGTTTTGATCTCGTTACCACCTTCACGCGCCACTTCTTTCAGTTTTACTCACCACCATCGTTTATATTCATGAAGACAAAGGTAAGGATCGCGCCACGGTGACTCAGTATCGAGTTAACTCGTGACCTCCGAGTCACGAGTTGCGTTTGATTCGACTGGGTTTAATTAGGAAACATGGGAAAACTGATTTATCAAATTAAAACATGACTAAAACTATGTTTGGTATCCAATTTGTGTCGTGTTTGTGTTGGTCGATGTGTAATCATGAGCAAGAGCTCACGGCTTGAGCTTGTTCTTGATTTATTCCTGATGTTGATGTTGTTATTTTGTTTGCGTTTCGGACTTATCATTTTGGGTACCGTTTGGTTTGAGCCGTGAGCTAGGATTTGGATTCTTGGATTTGTTTTGAGTTTGGTTATATTGTGGTTGTGGTCGAGGAGAGTTTTGACCATATAGAGTCCGTTTGGTTCGGAGTTAGTAACGGGAAGGAGCTGAACCGAGACCCTTATGGTCTCGGCAAGATCTTGCTATTGATAGTGGTTGTTGTTGCTTGTTGAAGTTGTTGCTGTTTTGTGTCACTTACGTGGAAGTAGAAGCTGAGACTCTTAAAGTCTCGGCACTTGTGGTTGTTTTTGTGGATTAATTGAATGAGATGGAATTTTAGTTATCGAGCCGTAGGTTTAGGGCCGATAACTCACGTGATGACCGTTACATATTTATCTATATTGTGGACTTAGCTATTATAGCTTGGGAGCTTTGCGCAACGTTGAGGTCACCTTGACTTTTTAGTCAACGCTTGGCTTCGACAACGCCATAACATTGACATTGATTTTGATTATTTGACCTGGATTGATATAATAAGCCGAGAGGTCATGACTCGAGCTTGTGACTCGAAACGAATAGTAACTCAAAAATTATAATAATAATTTGATATATATATATATATATATATATATATATATATATATATATATATATATATATTAATATATATATATATATATATATATATATATATATATATATACATATATATATATATATATATATATATTTGTATGAATTGAACGATAAAAATATATTAGTAGGTTTTCATGTAGAGAAAATAAATAACAAGTATGTTTACTTGTTAGTTTTTGACGTAGAGTTGAAAAGGGAAAAATTGCAACAAATGAGTTACTAAACGTTTCGAGGGCACGCAAAACTAGAAGTGCCATAAACGATAATTATTGTGCTATTTATTTGCTAGTCACGGATATTTAATATTAATATATCTAACTTACATGGATAACGAACTTATTTGATTTACGAATCTAATAAGAGCTCGTTAGGTATGTTGGAAGGATCTAATAATGGATAACATATCCTACGACGCCTTAGGTCGTGGTATAGTTTTGGAATAATAAGTGAAACAAATACATTGTTAAGCTTATCAAGTTGACAAATTTAATAAGCTTCGACAATCTACTTAGATGACTTATTAGACTATAGAACTTGTCACGTAGATTGTTGTGGTTTTACTTTGTTGAGTTCGTTGGAAGCATGAGTTCACTCGAGTCTTGTTGAGTCGACACTATACACACACAAGGATACCAAACACTAAAACGGATTTGAGAAAGAGTTTTCAGAAAACGAAATGAAATACGTACGGGATTTGGGAATTGTTTATTTGAAATATATTTCTAAAGCGAGTTGATATTATTAGGTAGTGCCGAGTCAGTAGTCGCCGTTGCCGATAGTTGGTACTTTATGTGCTTCTATTTGATTCTTATGTTGTTTGCTGGACTTGAGGTGAGTCATAGCCCCACTTTTACTCTTGAACTTTGTTTTCAATACTTGGGGTGATAAACGTGCAAATTGTTTTATGTGGACTAGTATCGCTTTTGATTTCAAAACTTGCTATGCTTATAGACTAGGTAGGTTACATCAACCTTTGCCACATAGTGAATGTTGTTATCGCGTGTGGATTAGTCACATAGTGAATCTGGTTATCGCATGTGGACTAATTATGGTTAGATGATATTGGAAGTTACCTCAACCTTTGCCACATAGTGAATGTTGTTATCGCATTGGACTAGTCACATAGTGAATCTGGTTATCGCGTGTGGTCTAGATATGGTTAGATGAGGAAGTTACATCAACCTGTGCCACATAGTGAATGTTGTTATCGTGTGTGGATTAGTCACATAGTGAATCTGGTTATCGCGTGTGATCTATACATGGTTAGATGAATGAAATAGTTTGTTGAGGATTATGTGTTTGGACTATAGTGTGCACCTATAGGGTTTTGATAAAGCGGAGGGTATCCGCAGGTTTTGATTTGAGGCCTAGTCTAGCTAGCAAAAGTTTTGCGTATATGTCCACTTGATTTAATTATGAATATAAACCTATGATCTCACCAGCGAAAGCTGACTTTTAGCACGTTTTCTCAGGAAATTAAATAATGATTTTGGATGCGTGGAAATGCTTGTTTGGAAGGCTGGGCAAGGCGTTTGGGTTAAAGGATCGACTCTAAACTCTGATATTATATTGTGGACCTATGTTTAAACTTATGTTTTTGGGCCTTACTTTGGATAATTGGGATGAATGTAAACTTTCAAAACCATGAATCGTTCCATTTTAAGTTATATTTACATTATCTCGTTCTTTATGACTTGTGATGCATATTAATCCCGTAGCACCTCGAAAGCTTGTTAAGTCTTCCGCTGTACGAATTTTGGGGGTGTTACAGTTTAGGTGGGGCGCTAGTGATGGGTCGACAATGATGGTGGCGGTTGATGTTTTGTGTTTGGGGAGGGAAGCACAGGAGAATAAAATGGTTGAATGGGAGATACGTGTGTTTAGTCAAAGCTGTCAAACCGTGTTACACAAAAAATTATTGTCATATACTTTCCATAGTTTGATAAGGGTATTATGGGCATTGACCAAAAATTCAGTTTTCCACATTTCACTTTGACCATTTCTCTATTATAAGTAGTTAAGATATAGTATATATATATATAAATATAGTATATAGTTATATATAATATATATATATATATAATATATAATTGAGTATATATATAATATATATATAATATAGTAAATATATAAATAATATATATTATAGAGGATAGTGAATATGGGCTGTCTCACATCTAACCTTATACGCGAAACCATCAAAAATTAACTCATTTCACAATATTAAGTGTTCTCTTGATTTTATCACCAACATCACTTAAGTGGTTCACGTTGATACATGCAGTTTTCTACACTCATATTGCTAGTGATTTCATTAACTACAATTAGCTTAGATCAACAATAGTTTGATTTAATTCACTATTAAAATGTGTATCACTATGCCATTATCTATTCCACTCTCAAATTTTGAAAAAATAATAAACCAAAACAACATATTTTTAGTGATTTTTGATGTTTCGCATCGTAAACCTTAAGTGTGACAGCCCCATATTCACTTTCCCATATATATACATACGTACATATAATAGTATATATAGATAGTAGATATAGTGTACTAGGGTATATATATATATAGTTAGGTATATATATATAGTAGTAGTATAGTTCATAGGTTAGATAATATTATATTTAGGTAGCGGGTAGGGTTTGTTGTTATTTGCTGTAAGTAGGATATGAGGACTATATAGGAAATATATTATCACGGAACTTGAGTGAGTTAGTTCCCTAACAAGTTTTAGGTATAATGTGGGTCCGCTGAATCGAACTTCTGTGTGTCCCCTGAGTCATTTTGCGGTCCCAGGAATCATTTTTTGGTTTTGTGAAATTGGTTGATAGAGAGAAAAAATTGTTATTATCTCTCNATTTATTAACGTACCCACGATCTTAATATTTATGTCGCGACGACCCAATGTTTTTATTATTTCGAAACAACCAAGTCCATGACACCTTCTTGTTAAAAATATGCCGAGACAACCACTTATCTTGTTGTTTAAATAGGCCGCGACACAAACCCTTTATTCATAAAAAATAAACTAGTCATGATCAAAAATCAAATCCGAGAATTATACTATACTTTCGAGTCGAATCGCCATGCATGCATCCTTTTTCCTTTTTACGAATCAGAAGTTAGTCTAAATTTACATGCATGCATTTCGTAAAACTCACACTAAACCAAGCTCTTATTCACGTCAACAAACATGCATGCTCCATATGTTATTCATGTTTTATAACCAGTTTTAGTTATATAATGTATATTGTATGCATGCAATACGACCAAATCAATAATGCATATCACAACTGATTCGAAACAGATAGATCTTCAACTAAATTCGACACTTATAGGTTTATATCTCATGTTTCCATGTTACGTGTATATATATACACTAGACTTCGAAGCCCGCCCGATGGGCGGGCATGACTTATGAATATCATTAAAATAAATAAGTTAACGAAAAATAAGATATAAATGAACCATTTTTTATATTGACTTCATTAGCAATGAAAATAAATGAACTTTAACTTTTATTCGACAGTTAAAAGTTACAAAATATTCTTAAGAACATAGTATATTATTTTAAATCAAATGCGAAATAAAGTTTCACACAACGTTTGTAAAATATAGTTGTTCATGGTTTCCTCCCGATGGGATAAGTCCAGCTCGGCTTTGCAAAAAAAGTTGCTAACATATAAGGTCTAGATATAATGTATTGGATAATAAGAGTTTCGGGTCACGAAATGTATTAAAATAGAAACATAGCTTTACCCTCATCCAGGTTTGTTTTCGGTAACCTTGAGAAAATTTCCATCTTCAAACTAAATGCTCCCGTCATAATTGCACCCTATTCAATTGAGCCGCAACTAAAGATGATCTAACATATGTTGAGAAAACAAACTCTACAAACATTTATGATCTAAGTGGTATTTCTTCTGATGCCGCGTGTTCATACAACCTCCCATTATCCCAAACTTCAAGAGCTCGATTTTAGTTTTACCAACTATTCAAAGAAAGATATATCCATGCTAATAATGATATAGAGCATGTGGGTAATAATAGAGCTGCAATCAACAATCACCATGGAAGAAACATTTATAACGTATCTAGAAACCCCTATTTAATGGCTCAAAACTGAAAAACTATTAGGAACACATGTTAAAGCAAAGAAGCTCCACTTTCAAATACACTACAAACTGTCCACATTATAAAATATAGCTAAGAATACAAATTAATAAATTAGTCATGTACATATATTAGTGATCTTTTACAGTTATAATTTATGTATTATTAAAGAGACAGACATGAGTTATATTTATTATTTTGATGGTATTAGTCAATTGGAATTCATATTTAAGGATGGAGATGTTAAATAATATTTTGATAGTATTAGTCAATTGAAATTCATATTTAAGGATGGGAGGTTAATTATAATTTTGATGGTATTATTTGACCTTAACTTTTATTAATAATCATTACAAAATACATCGAGGAACTAAGAGTAGCATAGTAGCATAGCCCACCCGATGTGCGGGTGAGCCTTATGAATATAGTTGAAAAAAATAAGTTAACCAAAAATAAACTATGGAACATACCAAATTATTTATCGAATGCAATAAGAACGGGGAAAAATAAATGTTTATCCGATATGAGAAAATAAAAGTTAATAAACTGTAGTTGAGCCACCATGCTATAGTGCATGGCATTCTCGAGGATAAATTTGTAGGTAGAACAATATGCATCTCCTATCGCCCTGTCCTAATCATTCAAAAACTTGACTGAGAATAAAAAAATTATACAAATTACATAAATTAAATATTACATAATAAAAGAAAATAAACTAAAGAAATAAAATAATGTACCCATTGTAGTATAAAAAATCTGTGCATTTGTCTAAGGAGGTTCATTATTTTGTCCAATATCAATGGTGCTTCAGGGTTGTTAACTGTTGCACCAACTTGAGCCATCGAGCAAATGATAGGAGGGCTTGAAAAAATGTATTTTTTCTGCCATCTTTTATTAACCAAATCTCTAAGCATAAGAGCGTATTATAAATTAATGTTTACATGGGCCAACTTTTATGAATGCATATTAAAACAGTAGTGATATATTCATTTAAAACACAAAATTTTAATGTCTATTATAAAGTGTTTTAGGGTGCGTTTGGTATCCCACTTTGGGAATGAAACTATAATTATGAAAGTGATACATAATGTTTGTTTAAGATGAGGGGCACTATTATGGGAATGAATATATAGTTCATAAACCACAAAAGAGTAAGAAATTGATCTATCATAGGTGAGGGGCCCACCACTACTATCAAACTCATACCCATTGTGATTCATGGCAGCATACCAAACGCACCCTTAGTCTAAATGGAGTAATATCCTTTTCGGATGACACACATTAATTGCTTCCATCAGTTACTGTAGTCACATTTTTTTGTCACCTGTCTCGTCTTCGTGGTCTACGTTCGGAGGAAGCCCCATCGTTGAAGATTCCCTCATTAAGTATTAGCAACAATCTTTACATAGCTGTTAAAGATCAGATGATCGTGTCCCAATAACTGCAATCTCTGGTGCGTCCATTCAACAACTGAGTTCATAAAAAGAAAGCATGTCAAATAAAGCCCCTGAGCAGCAAACAAAGGTAGCAAAGAAAACTTGGCTTTGTTAATAAGATATTGCATACATTGCAACATTGAGTAGCATACTATATCACCAAATCAAAGGCATGTTATTAGTTATTACATCAATATAAATTTACTAAGAAACAGAGACTACATAGACTACTAAAAAATGTAAATCATGGTTTTTCGAAGCAATATTGAAGTTAAAAGAAAATATATCATAGATCGGTTAGTTTAATTCAAACACATATTTAGGCCGCTGATTTTAACCACATTGACCCGGGTAACCTGTTACCAACCAAGTTGTGTAAATGGGGTTCAATCTTAAAGCATTACAATAATATGACTAAAAGAACTACGATATTACAATAATAATCAAAATTATATACTAAATTATTATGATGTTTTATGCTTTTGAGTTTATTCCAGACGACTTCCAGTTCGTTGACTTGAATCCGGTTTACTTTGAATCTAGCAGGTTAACATATTTGGCATGTTAGAAATAGACCGCAAAAACCTACTCCCTCCGTCCCAAATTTATTGTCCACTATTGACTTTTTTAGTCTTTCTTCTTCAACTTTGACCGTAAATATTTTTGTGTGTGTTATATAATATTTGATGCAAAATATATAAATGGATTGTGTTTTAAGTGTACTTTTCAAAGGTATAATTTTTCATCAAGTATTATATAATAAAAATTATATATTTATAGTCAAAGTTGAACCAGTTTGACTTTGAAAATTCAAACTGGACAATAATTTTGGGGCGGAGGGAGTATATAAATGCTATTGTATATGGTAATTATTAATGTTCAGTCTAGTGTATATTACTTACAAACTAAATACTTATACCTGAGCTCCTTATAAGAGATAGCAAGGGAATTAACAGTGATTTCTAACCTCCAAAGCGTTTCCTAGATATATAAGCATAAGAATGATACATTCAATATTTTCATATCATCTGCCATATCAGCAGATATGTGGAAAGTGGTGTTGCACGTAAAAGTTCTTCCATACCTTATCAGTAACGGGGCTTAGATATCGCTCTTGTACAACATTCAATACTTATAGATTTTAGCTTTGAACAGGATTTGAACGTTGGGAAAAACAGTGGTAAAGAAAGGCATTACCTCGGTTGAATCCTCGATATGTGTCAGGCTGTCAGCTGATTTACATTGCAATATGGCAATTCGCTCCAAGAGATGTTGGTCTTTTTCCCTACATCCCCCAAGTACCTAACATTGTCTACAGCTTTTTGAACACAAAGATCAACCAATGTATTTTTTTTTTGGTAACCGTGATTTCCGACCTTTTGGCCGACTAATCCACGGGGTTTGAACCCATTGTTGGTTTTGCACCACATTCTTCCTTCATGTTGTATGCTCATCTCATCCCCGGAGTACAACCCCACATAAAGCAGTTGGAAGTTCTTTTAAAACACAATTTAATGTTAAAGCAATATATATTGATCTGTAATCGTTAAAGATGCAATTTGGGATGGTGAAACCAATGAGCAGTAACTAATGCATGCATCATGTTTTCTTTACTATCTTTATGTAACTGATATTTTCACCTCATACAAAAAAACTTTATGCAAATAAAGAGTCAAGTAACTGAAACATTCTTTTCTAAGCTTCAAAGATTCATGAAAATATCTGATTTCCCTACAAAGCTCATACATAAATAATCTATAATGCTATGATCGAACACTCATGTAAACCATAATGCAATAAAACACATATAACTGTAATTTTAAAAAATAAAAATAAAGAAACCAACTTACCTTTGAGAATCTGGTAGCTTACTTCTTCTCGTACTCTCTGAATTTTGCATTCCATTCCACTTCAAGAAAATCATTATGGGGAGTGTGGCGGCTTCAGCGGCTGCACAGAGGAAAGAAGAAAATCAGAATCAAGATTCACTGGTTCAAAATTATATTAGTTCCAAAAAGTAGTTAGATATTTTAGCGTTAGAGGTGGCAAGTTTGGCCAGGCAGATTTAGGTCGTCATGCCTCAAACATGCCAAATGTGCATTATGATGATCCAAAAAATGTATCAGACCTTCGACAATGTCTACGCGTAATATGTGGCCATGGTCATTATGAAAGTGACTCAAATGATTCCTAACCTCATTATCTGTATCATAAACATACAGCTGTAGAAACCGCGGTGCATTCCTGTATAGCGGGCAAAGACTCCCTATCTAGTGATATATCTGGCCAAAGATTCTAAAAACATATGGCCCACGACCCGTATTAATGGAGTCATCAATGTTGGCACCAAAAGAGGTTACTGCTGGTGGGTGCGCAAGACATCACGATCAGCAGAGCAGCATCTATGGTACTGCGTACCTAGCCGTTGAGGTAGACCCGTAATTCTTTCCTCATATAAAAAAGGGCATGACATTGAGAGCATACCTAGTCTCAGTGACCAAAGTATTTATACTATTTGAATGGACCTGTAAAGCAAGAAAAAAGTGTGAGATTGACCAAAGTAAGGTCCACTGACCTACCAAGCGCAATACCCTGTAAAGCAAGAAAAAAGTGTTAGAAATTCTCATTAGAATAATTAATATCGGGTTTAAAGCCGTGCAGGTAGGAAAACAAAAAAAAAATAAACATAAGAGAGCTGGTCACCATGTTTCTAGGCGGTAAATTATTGTCCGTCATACTCCCATGGCCTTGTTATCAGCTGCTAAACTTTATACCATTGGTTGAAAATCACTTTGTTTGCTTAGTCGTCAGAAAAAAAGGAAAAATAAAAGAAAAAAAAATGGCGCTATAAAGAGATTATAAACTCATAATATTTTCTTCATTATTCAAAACTTAATAGTGACGTACCTCATGCAATTGAAGATGCCAATTTTGCAGCCAAAGATCATTAAGTACTTGAGAACCTAGCTCTGATCTCTGACTTAAGGATGGTATCGAATACTATGTAAAAGAAAAAAATACACACGCTGTCAGGCACACAAATTAATTACTTGCATACCTCCAAAAGGGTCTGTAACTTGGTGTGCACCGCTGACAAATAGAGAGGTCAAGTTCTTGTATTGATTTTCCCCAATACTTCTCTTTGTACATCATCAATTTCACATCTATGGTCTCTTTCTTTCTCCTCATTCCTTGTTGATTTGGATGTATGCCATTCATTCCATAAAGTTTCTATCATGCAGCATAAATTACAAAATTTGCTATTAATGCAAGAGAGTTGAATGGTGAAAACAAATTATTGGCAAGTAGCACATGCTTTTGTCCATTACACTAGTTAGGAATCCATCTGTAAAAAAATGTATTGATAAGAGAATGCTCTTTTACAGTATATATATAACAGCAAAGGAGACAAATGTTTTCGGAAAGCAACCTATATTTTCAGATTGCTCCAAAAATGTGTTACACAGGTCTTGCGTCTCAACTCCAGGATCGAATGATCAAAACAACACCATGCCATCATCATACATACGAGAATCAAAAAACAGAAAACAAGGAGATTGGATGAACCCTTAAACAAACTGATATTGTGGGTTAACAATGATTTACAAAATCCTACACATATATATACTATGTGAAACGGTGCTTTCATGAAGAGGCATATCGTTTCCTTAAAACTAAACAACACAAACTAAAACTAAACGTCATAACCCTTGCTTTTAACCGTTTCTTTTGGACCCAGCCAAATACCGAACTTTACAGAATACATACTTTAACTATTTATTTTTGTCATTATATTTCCAACATATTCCCCCCTAATGACAAAATAGATAGTTCTTTTGATCTCCTTGTTCAATCTTTCTTGTTCCTTGAATTCTCCACGACTTTTGGTTTTTGTCATCCTTCTTGCTTTCTTACTTGCTTACTTGTGATCATAAGATCGGTTCTTACTTGCTTTGAAACATGACGGTTTCTCTTACTTGCTTTGACACAAAAACACAGCCATGGTTCTTTCTTTTTCTTTCTTCATACTCTTGAAAGTGATGTCTTCATACTTTAAACCTTGTTTTGCAATTTGACACCCATGTTCTTTAAACTTTCTTTTCTGCAATTCGACATCTATTTTCTCCTTTCTTTCTGTTCTTCTTTCTTGAATCTGTTTTTTTATTCCTTCTTCAAACTTGAATATGAATTGTTATGTTGCTTGATCCCTTCACTCTGATACCAATGTTACACAGGTCTTGCGTCTCAACTCCAGGATCGAATGATCAAAACAACACCATGCCATCATCATACATACGAGAATCAAAAAACAGAAAACAAGGAGATTGGATGAACCCTTAAACAAACTGATATTATAAAACTGATGTGGGTTAACAATGATTTACAAAATCCTACACATATATATACTACGTGAAACGGTGCTTTCATGAAGAGGCATATCGTTTCCTTAAAACTAAACAACACAAACTAAAACTAAACGTCATAACCCTTGCTTTTAACCGTTTCTTTTGGACCCAGCCAAATACCGGTTTACAAATTTCTAAACTTTACAGAATACATACTTTAACTATTTATTTTTGTCATTATATTTCCAACAAAATGCACTAAATCCTTCCATAAGGTCCGGGTGCTTTCCAAGTAAATCTGATACCTGAAAAAAAATACAAAAAATAAATTAATATGCAGTCAAAATTTGTATCATACTGACATTATAATGAACTGAAGATTCACAACCATAAAAGTAAAGTCGTTTCTAAAAAACCACTTACAAATATTAAAATAGGTTCCGTATGAGTAAAAATATCATCATAATTGTAGCACAAGAGTATAGTCATGAGAAAAAGAAGGGTTTGAGAAAAATAGTAGTTCAAAGACGTCCAAAGGGGAAAATAAACTGCTCTTCAACATTCAAGTGTCATTTACTGATTTAGACCAAAAAATTTGGTTCACAATTAAAATAATTGACTTGATTACTAACCTCATCCTCATAAGTTTTCATTGCTTTATCCATGGCACCAGCATAGAACCCCTCATACCAATCCAGTCTTGGAGGGTGAACCCTGTTCAACGCAGCCTTCATAAAGCATCAAATCACATTTTTATCTGGTATACTAAATATAAGAAAGCCTTGGCTACTTGGATAGTATAGTTAATTAAAACCACTGGTATCTTATCAATTATCAAATGTCATTTACTGATTTACACCAACAAATCTGGTTCACAATTAAAATAATTGACTTGATTACTAACCTTGGCCGCATAAGTTCTTTCTTTTATCCATGGCTCCAGCATAGAACTACTCATACCAATCCAGTCTTGGAGGGTGAACCCTGTTTAGCACAGCCTGCAGGCCCTTTCTTTTGCAATATCAAATACGGTATATAAGGTAAAAGTCCTTGGTAGGCTTTTATATCAATTTGCGCCTATCGTCTTCAATTTAAACATAATAGTCCTTGGTAAATTTTTCTATCAATTTCTTATATTATCATAATTTGTCAAACTCTATAATAGCTCTGATAATCTGATTGACACAAACTCAGACACAACAAATGCACATCCAAAACACTAAATTCTGCAACCCATTTTACCACAGTTGACTATATCACGTAACCTCTTACAGATTCTTCAAGATATATGGATTACATTTAAAATTCAATTAAAGACATCTTAAGCTTAAAAGAAATACCTTTTGAAGGTCCATGTTAACTCATGAGCATGGTGTAATCTGACCGTTCTCACGCACTCAAGGCTCTCTGGTCTCTCGAAACTGCTCTCATGTCCATGAATATGCTCAGCCCAAAGGGACATCCTATACCCCTTTATCTGCAAAAGATCAATTCATAAGTCACCCCAAAGGTACTACATTGATTTTCATTCTGAACATGAAGAAATTTTACATGCCCTTGTGGTCTTGAACATTTGTGAGCCCATGTATGATGAGGCTAATATGCATCCATCGTAATTTCAGTATCTCTCGAACCTTTTAAGATAGATTTCTAATTGAAATTTGCATGAATGTGTTATTTATGTACTCAAACAGGTTAAATATAGATTACTAATTTATTCTCTTGCATACCTCCAAAAGGGTCTGTAACTTGGTGTGCACCGTTGACAAATAGAGAGGTCAAGTTCTTGTATTGATTTTCCCCAATACTTCTCTTTGTACAACATCAATTTCACATCTATGGTCTCTTTCTTTCTCCTCATTCCTTGTTGATTTGGATGTATGCCATTCATTCCATAAAGTTTCTATCATGCAGCATAAATTTTAAAATTTGCTAATAATGCAAGAGAGTCAAATGGGCAAAAACAAAATGCGAAAAATAT
This sequence comes from Artemisia annua, assembly GCA_014162995.1. Taxonomy (NCBI): domain Eukaryota; kingdom Viridiplantae; phylum Streptophyta; class Magnoliopsida; order Asterales; family Asteraceae; genus Artemisia; species Artemisia annua. The sequence continues at coordinate 80,445 of LBNU01011765.1, read as the reverse complement.
AAAAGATCAAACTTACATATTCTTGAAGAGGAATAACCCAAGACTTGGAAAATGTTCAAAACCACATGAACCCCCAATGCCTCCAAAGAACCATTTAAAAGATACTCCACGCAAAGCTTATGCTTAGATACTTGCCAAGACAAGCTACTTGTTTCATGTACAAAAAGATTTAACCACATTGTCAAATAGTTCACTGAACTGTATTAACACAGTATCAACATTATGATAAATCTAACTGGTCATAAGAAGGTAATTTCATAGCTATCGAACTTACCTTGCAAATTCAGCACCAGTAGTAGTGTGGAAACTATTGATTAACATCCAGCAACCCAATCAAGGGAGACGCCGCCGTTGTTTTTCATCGTATGACACTCACGTCAAAACCTGACATACGTCGTTGACCACAATCTTATTGGCAAAGATAGTTTTCAGGTGAGTGTTGGAACATAAGATATGAATCGTAGGGATGCAATAAAAGACCCTGTATAGGTGTATTGTACAACAGAGTTTCTGAACATGATAGCAGCTAGAATTATTGATGACTGCATACAAACGAAAACACACATGATCTTTGGTTAGCCTTACACGAACGAAACCTGGTGCTGGCATTGATGAAGTGATACATGGTTTGAGCAAGGTTTAGCGTGTTCACTGGTGGAAGCACAGCAAATGTATCACACACCAAAGACAACAATAACACAATAGGTATATATTACGAAGCTTCATTCTTATTATTCTCATGCATGCGTATAAACTGAAAAGTGTTTTTTAACATCATACCTTGCAATTGTGGGCTGACTATAATATTAAAAACTCGCTGCTAAAGTCGAGCACCTTTGGACCCAATATACATCCTACAAACATAAAAAAAAAAAACAACATAAAAGTCATCAGACAAATTGGTTGATTTAACTAAAAAACACAATTACAATAGAATAATTTAATAATATAGCACCTCTTGTAACTCCAATACTGCATGTAAATCATAAAGATACATCTAAATTTCATAATATAAATATGTGAATCATTTAAAGAGATATAATAAATACCTGGAGTATTGACCTTCATGTTCCTAATGTTGATTAACACAAATAAAGAACAAAAACAACGACAAACATCATTCATTATAACATGTATGAGTACCAAGATCATAACACAAATAATAATAGTTCAAATAAGAGTTATGTGTTTAACATTCATATGGCTGTGGAAACAAATTAGGTTTTTGTATAATGGATGAAACTTAAAACGCCACATAAGGTTCATTAAGTTCTGTAATTGTGGTGGCTGAGAAAAGTTTATTAGGGTTTCGGTGGGAACTATCGTGGCTTTCATTGTGTTGGTAAACCGTAATAGAGAAGATAATTATGGATTTATATTCTAGAATGTGGCGTCATTAATTAGCCATTACATCTTTGTTTTGAATTTTCCATCACTACTTCTGGCTTGCTCCATTGGTTGAAGTGCTTGTTTGTGGACTAACAGACCCAGGTTCAATTCCTGTTACAGACAAATTTTTAATTTTGGCCGAATTTAATTTGGATTAAATTCGAGAAAAACATTGCTTACTTGCCCGAAATTAATTAAAAAAATGCAAATAAAATAAATTTAAAAAATTGCTTACATGACCACTAAGTGATGACATGGCTGATAATGAATTACATGGCATTATGTGGCATTATCTACGTGTAATGCCTCCTGTTATATATAATACTAGCTTAGAAGACCCGTTGACACCGGGTACTTTTTAAAGAAATAGAGAAATGAGATGATAAGAAAAGTAATATCGTAAATTTATTCCATTTAAAATATGAAACAAAGAATGAGACATGCGTCCATTATAAGATAAGAAATTGCTTATGTTACAATTATACTAACAAACGTCGAAGCTTGGGGTCTCCAAAATTTATTGTGTTGAGTAGCAAAAGGCGTGTGTGAGCACCCATCGATTTACAACCATAGCGTTGGCGAATCTATAATATATTGACTCGAACATAAAATGATGTGTGTGAGCACCTATCGATTCAAAACCCAATCCTTGCGATGATGATAGACCTTCAAGTACTTCTCTACATGTAAATGACATTGCGTATTATGAAGTTATATAAAATTTTAAGTAAAATCAATAAATATAGCCTCTCATTGTGCCAAATCAGAAAAGGCAACATCCAATCATTCTTCCTTTTTCTAAACATAATAACAAAGAAATTATTTAACTTTTCACTCACTTCAACTCTCCATTCTTATGTTGAGTCTCTAATCCATGATGTAAGAGTAATGAAGAAGTTGCCCTACAAATTCAAATGATATCTGGAGGAATGAATGGAAGGGATAAAAAAAACCCTTATAAGTACAACCCATCATGGTACATAACTTATAAACCCAAACAGAACCAATAACCATTCTTCATCATAACTATCAACGTAATTGAGCTAAACTTTAGGAGCTATATGTACTTATCTAGTAGAATTTAATTTACCTTTTTTAAAAGCTATATTGAGCATCTCATACGATGAAAAATCTTATATATAGGTTGCAACCTCAAGTTGTTAAAATACGAAAAGCTTTTAATGTACAACAATATATCAAAAATATCAAGGTGTTCAATGAATTTCATTTGATTTGAAAAAATAGCAGAAAACACAAAGTATGGAAGAGATAGTGTTACACTAACGTAAGAACATTGCATTTGACTTTGACTTCCCTAATGTACACCAATATAATATACGGAGTATTCGTGATCACGAGCTTGCTTATAAACAATAAACCAACAATGTTTCGATTTTTGTTGACAAAAAACTAAAATAAAAAGCAGTTAACTTTGTTACTTGTGAAGATTATATTAGCCAAAAAAAGTAGTGTACTAAAAAAATAGAAAGACAAATATGTGGAAATAATAAGGAATTAGACCAACTCAATCAATGCAAATCGATTATTATTGATTACCAAAACTTCCACTGATATATCTTCCTCCAAAACTTACGTTAGTGTCAATAACATAAAGTCATAAATTAATTAAACGAAAACCTCTTCATAACTATAATTATTCTATGTGGCTTTAAACCGAATAATACACCTACAGAATGTTATTACTGGTATGTGCTATTTTACACATACTTTTGACCTTAGTTTAAGTGTTAATAAGACCAAAAACTAACGTTAAACGCCAAAGATATCTTGTTTTTGTGTTTGTGATCGTGCAGGAATGGATATTGCCTAAATGGCATGAAAAGCAACCAAAAATCCTAAAACGAGCACGAGATGTGGAAAAGTGTCAAGAAGCCGAGTCAAAGATGAAATTTACTTATGAAAAGCCCGTGAAGACGAATTATTTCTCAAACGCTCAAGAAAGTACAAGAGACGCTTAATCAAAGCTCATTGATGATTATGAAGCTATAACTTTCTAAATCCGAGCAAGTGATCACTTTTACACTATTGAAGATCTTTGGAAAGCTCGTCTACACATCGCCTCGAAGTTACAAGGACTCTAATGTCATTTTAGAAAGATAAAAAGCGTTGTATCTCTAGTTTATGCTTAGTATTCACACAATTTGGAAGATTAAGGGGCTAAGTGTCATTTTGTAAATAAGGAAACCACCATGGTTCCCTTAAGTATCCTCCCCTCTCTTCATTTGGGGGTTGGTTAGATTTTAAAGGGTTGGACCTCATAGGAGTATGGAGTAGATTAGTGTAATCTTTCTTAATGCAAGCTTTTATTTTGATGTCTTAATCTTTCTTAGCTTATTTTGTGTCTTCATCTTATGCTTCTTTAATTTTCTTGGCTTATTTTGCGTCTTTTTCATCTTGCATGAGCTTCTATAAGACTTATACCCCTTTGCATGAATCTATGGATTCGTGCCTTATGAATATGGGGATAAGCTTATTTGAACTCGTTGGCTTTTTTAGCTTATTCTAGCTTATTTTGAGTCGTTGATCTTGCTTATTATATCTTTCTATTAGTTTTCTTTGCTTATTAATCATTTTCACAAGTTAAAACAAGCTTTTTAGTTACAAGCCTAGAAATATGTTTAGCTTATTTTGAATTCTTTTAGCTTCCTTAGCTTATTTTGAATGTTGGTTTGCTTATTATTGTGGTCTAAATAAAGTTCTATTAAGGTTCTATAAAGTTTTCACGTTAAAATCTTTCAATTTTCTTTAAACCCCATATAGCGAGTACTACTATATATTTCTTAGCGAGTATGTTTTAAAACGTCAGCGAGTATGGAAAATATTCATAGATCTAGCGAGTATGTTCACCAAGTTCTACGAGTATGGAGATAATGTCTAGCGAGTATGGATCCTTAAACCTAGCGAGTTATGATTTTTTCTGTAGCGAGTTTGGCTTATTTTTTATATTAGCGAGTATGGGACTTTACCTAGGTTAGCGAGTTTGGTTTTAGTTGTTAGCGAGTTTTGTTTTTTTTTTTTTTTTTTTTTATTTTGTTTAGCGAGTATTACTTTTATTTAGCGAGTTTGATTTTTGTTTAGTGTCGAGTCTTTTGTTATTTATTTGTTTCACTTTTCTTTCAAGCCGAGCTAGGCTTTTATTTTACCTCATCGTTCTTCGAGTGAGGTTTTCTTTTTCTAATTCTAAACGTTATGCTGTCGAAATTTTCTAAAAATCTTTTTGGTGTCGTTTTCTTATTAAAGTCTTACGTCGTTTTATTTTTAGTCTTAAACTTTTATTACGTTAAATGTTTTACAAGTCTTTAATTTCTTTTTCGCTTAACGTTTCTAATATGAGTAGTGAGTAGTTTTAAATCGTGTTCTGCTTAGTGATTCGGGTTTGTGAGTTAAGTGAGAGCGTTAAACTTTTGTGATAAATAATCGAAAGATTATTTAGACGTGTGATGTAATTATTCGAAGGACGAAAACCTTTGAACGATTAATTCATTCGTTTAGAGTTGTTATCTTTTCAAAAGATTAATCAAAAACTAATCTCGAGAAAGGAAAATAACTCGTCACAAACTTTTACCTCAAGCTTAATAAACTTACTCGAGTCGCTTTGCAAGCACATTGTCTTTTAAATTCATTTACCGCTTTCATTTCTTTTTGCACTTTAGTTACCGCTTTCTTTAGTCGCTTTATTACATGCAACTTTACTTGTTTACTTATTTCATGTCGTTTTACCGCTTTACTTTATTTTAAACCGCATTTTATTTGTCGTTGTAGTATAAACAAACCAAAATCTTCTTTTAAACCTTATTCACTACACATAGCTCATGATCTTGAGTGACGAGATCAGTTCAACCCTCGTTGGGACTACGACTCGAGTTTAAAAGCTTCACCGCTTGAAAAACACTTTAATCAAAATGGCGCCGCTGCCGGGGAGCGGTTGATAAGATTGAGTTGTTCGACCGTTTGAGTAATGTGTTTTGAAGATCCTTCTCTCGAGAAGTTTAAGCTTTTGTAAATATTTTCAAAAAAACCATCAAGGTCAGCAACGGAGACACTCACTTCTCCTTGGTCTATGGAACAGAAGCTGTCATACCTGCTGAAATTGGAATGCCAACTATCCGTACTGCGGAAGTTAATATTGCTACCAATGACGATGAGCGGCGAATAGACTTAAATCTATTGTAAGAGAGACGTGAATGCGCAGCAATACGCGAAGAGAAAGCCAAGTCAAGAATGAAAGGGTACTATGACGCCAAAGTGCGCAGCACTTCATTCAGGCCAGGTGACTTCGTCTACCGCGAAAACGACTCAAGCCGCGCAGAAGACACTGGAAAGCTAGGACCAAAGTGGGAAGGACCTTACGAGGTCATTGAAGCACTTGGAAATGGAGCGTACAAGCTACGTGATAAAGATGGCCAGGAACTAGAACGAACGTGGAACGTTCGCAACCTTAAACGATGCTATCTTTAGAATAGGCTACGGCCCAACATGGACACTTATGCACTTTAGAAAGTGCCCAATAAAGATCCATGTACTCTTTTCTCTATCTAGATAAGTATTTTCTCTTTTTATAAACTTGCAAGTATTAATAAAACGTTTGCGGTTTCTAGCTAACTCCGCGACAAATCTCTTTACATTGTTATTTAAATACTGTTTATATTTTAATGCGTTGGTCACGTTACCTTTAGCCTACATGGCGTGCATGCACTAATTCATACCCACGTTGGTAAAAAGGATGAGTTAACCTACTAAACAACTCGTTGAGTAAGAAGGTTGCAAACCCATCAACTTTGGATTACGTATCCTTGTTAAACACCTTGCGCTCAAGACGTTGGCGCAAGTTCCTTGCACATCCCACGATGAATGCGCAATAAGACACACTGTGCGCGTTTAACAACTTAGAAAATCAAGACTCTTGATTCTATAAAATTTAATACGACAAGTAAATCTATAAAAATTCATACACGACTATGGATTTTTTTTAACTAAGTCAATTCCATACACGACTTTGGAAAAAACTTAAGGGAATTCATATAATGACTTCTCTTAAGGATATACTTAGACGATCAATGACATCTTTACGCAAAGATATATGCGAACCATGAGTTCAAAAAACATAAATGCTTGAAAGTGTATCAACACACCAAGTATAGAAAAAAGCAAACTCTTTATAAATAGAATATGGTTTTACAAAAGATTTGCTCAAAAAATATACTAATTACAATCATTCTAAATACTATAAGTACGCCTCAGCTGGCTGGCACTACCACAAAACGCTGCATCCTTTGCGTCACTGAGTCTCTTCAGTAGCACAACATCGTCAAAGGAAACAGTGGCCACTGTCACTGGCACGCCATCCGACCTAGGCAGATGAGCTGCGCCTATGCCGCAGAGAATAGCCTTCCCTTTCACGCCTTTCTTCTTGGCGGCCCTGGATGCATGAGCTGTTAAAGACCTTTCCAAAGAAATCTCTTTCTCAATACGGAAAGGATTAAGAATGTCACGCGGTTGAGCAAAAAGTGGTACCTTCAGCTGCGAAACATTGGGCTTAAGGTAGAAGTCCACCTGCTGCTCAGCACCATCTTGCAGATGCCGGGGAAGAGTTAACCTTGCCATGATCATGCTAATTGGCTGATCCTGGTCACGCTCCAATCGCGCAATATGGGGAAGCTCGAGTTTCTTCAGCTCCCCCATAGCAGCAACAAGCTCGGCGCAAGCATTGGCATTATAGCCAGGAACTTCGGCAAGAGGCACAGTCAAAAGCTTCGCCTCGCTAAGCT
>LBNU01011765.1:47537-72778 GCA_014162995.1 Artemisia annua | reverse complement strand
AGTAGTTTGTAACATAGTTTTAGTGCAATATCATGAATTGTAAAGGTTCAAGGGCTAAACGTGCAACATCGCCAAACATGTGCAAGCTCTTGACCTATAAATAGAAGCTTAAGCCTCATTGTGAAGGTGGGTTAGCTTTAGGTTAGTTTTTAGGAGTAGTTTAGGTTAGTCTTAGTTTTATTTTATGCATTAGTGTAAGTTTTATCTTTAATACAAGCTTATTTCCATGTCTTATTTCTAGCTTATTGTCGTTCTTAACAATCTTTCTTTTAAGTCTTTTAATCATTTGAGCTTATTTACTTGTCATCTTAATCTTTTCTACAAGCTTTTATAAGTTTTGTCAACTTTGCATGGTGTTTGTTTTGGTCGCAGCTTATTTTAGCTTTTATAAGCTTATTTAGCTTTTACATAAGTTCTTTAACAAGTTTTTATAAGTTTCCTTTAGATTTTAATCTTTTATTCACGTTAAAAAAGTTTCCAAATCGTTATTCTTTTTTCTAGCGAGTATGAAATTTAGGGTTTAGAGAGTATGAGATTTTTCTAAAGTTTTAGAGAGTATGAAACAAAGTCTAGCGAGTATGGTATCTAGGTCTAGCGAGTATGAGAAGTTTTAGAGAGTATGAAACTAAGTTTCAGCGAGTTTGGGTTTTTTTTAGCGAGTACCATTTGATTCCTAGCGAGTAAGGACCATAGGTAGCGAGTATGGGTATCCTAACCCTAGCGAGTATGGGTATCCTAACCCTAGCGAGTACGGGTGTGATAATCTAGCGAGTATGGGAAAGTCCATTTCAGCGAGTATGACTCCACTTTATGCTTAGCGAGTATGGATCCTAATAGTAGCGAGTTTGGTTTTCTTTTCAAGTTCTTTTCTAGTTTTCTTTTCTTTTACAAGCCGAGCTAGGCTTTTATTTCCCTCATCGTCTTATCGAGTGAGGTTTTACTTTTCTTAAATCTAAACGTTATGCTGTCGAAATTTTCTAAAATCTGTTTAGTTACGTTTTATTATCAAAGTCTCGTGTCTTTTAATTTTTAGTTTTAAACTTTTATTACCGTTTAATGTTTACAAGTCTTTTATTTTCTTTATCTCTTTACGTTTTTAATATGAGTCGCGAGTAGTTTCTAAACGTGTTTGCTTAGTAGCTCGGGTTAGTGAGTTAAGTAAGAGTGTTAAACGTTTGTGATAAATAATCGAGAGATTACTTAGACTTGTGATTTAATTATTCAAAGACAAAACCTTTGGACGATTAATTCACTCGTCTCGAGTTACTATCTCTTCAAAAGATTAATTGACAACTAATCTCGAGAAAGGAAAATAACTCGTCACAAACTTTTACCTCAAGCTTAATGAACTTATTCGCGTCGCTTTGCAAACACATTGTCTTTTAAATTCATTTACCGCTTTCATTCCTATTCGCACTTTAATTACCGCTTTCTTTTAATCGCTTTATTACATGTCTCTTTACTTGTTTACTTATTTCGTGTCGTTTTAGTGCTTTACTTTACTTTAAACCGCATTTTAATGTGTCGTTGTAGTATAGTTAAACCAAAATCATCTTTTAAAACCTATTCATCTCACATATCTCACGATCTTGAGTGACGAGATCAGTTCAACCCTCGTTGGGACAACGATCCGTGGTTCGAGCTTGCACTTTGCTCCCACAACGATCAATTTTTGGCGCCGCTGCCGGGGAGCGGTTGATAAGATTTAGTCGTTCGATCGTTTGAGTAATGTGTTTTGAAGATCCTTCTTTCGAGAAGTTAACGCTTTTGTAAACATTTCAAAAATATAAAAATATAAAAACACAAAAATATTTTGTCTTCAAATTTGTTTTCACTTTTGATTTCCACTCTTCTAAAACCAAAAATCCAAAAAGATTTTCCATTTCAAAATTTGTTTTCACTTTAAACTTTTCATTTTTCAAAACATAAAAATCAAAAAAATATTCTCCTATTCTTCATATCATGGCAGGTACACGTTCTATGGAGGAGTTGCTCAAAATTCCGGTACATCTTGAGAAGGCCATCGTTATCCCACCGATTTTAGCAGATGAATATCGAATTAACGTCGAGTTACTTGATTTCATTGAACCTTTCTTTGGTTCCGAAAACGATGATCCTTACTCCCACATCAGCAGATTTTATCTAATAACCGATACTTTCAAAATTAACCAAGTCCCTGATGATGTGGTGAAGCTAATCTTATTTCCGTTAACGCTTAAAGGAGCAGCTTCGAGATGGCTTGATCGTGAACCTCCTAACTCTATCACCACTTGGGACGATTTAGCGTCAAAGTTCTTGAATCGATTCTATCCTCATTCCAAAACGCTTGAAATTCGAAAAGAAATCATTAATTTCCAACAACGTTTTGATGAGTCTTTCGCCGAGACTTGGGAAAGATTCAAAGGTCTTATGAGAAAATGCCCACATCATGGTTTTTCCGAATTGTTTCAAGTCGACATCTTCTACAATGCTTTAATGCAAAATGATCAAGATTCCCTCAATACGGCCGCCGGTGGTAATCTCTATTGTCTAACCACTTACGATGCCTTGAAGATTATCGAAAACAAATCAAGAGTTCGTACGGCACAAAGCAAAATGGTAGTAAGTTCTCAATATCGCTATGAAAAATCATTTGGAGAATTACTAGCCGAAGAACAAGCAGCTAAAGTGAGCGTCCAATCTTGCAAAACTTTCGTTCACGATGACGATGAAGATTCTATTCAAATAAAGGATTATAAAAATTCATCAGCTGCTATCACACCCGTCTCATCAACTATAAACCCAGAGGATTCTTTCATAATGGGGGACGAGCATCTTAGTACTATTCCGGCAACGGAATCTGGTGAATTCAATAAGCCAAGTGCTGAGAACCTTGTCCCAATCCCAAGAGAGTCCGTGGAAATTTCTAACGGTGATTGTGAATTTGTTCTTGATACTCCCGACTCTTCACAAGAACAAGAACCAGAGACTACAACGGAAGTGGTGGAAACTGCTAGCTCTCAGAGCACACCACTTGTCCCACCTCCGGATTCTCCAAAATGTTCTTCGACACTTGTTTTTGATATTTCTAAGCCGTCAGATCCTTTGGAGCCCGAGCTCAAGGATTCGTTTGACAAATCTTGTGATCGTGTTGAAGTGTTCTCCGAGTCCGACAATGAATATGATTCTTTATCTTTTGGAGACATCGATTATGTCGACGACTTACCTTCTGAGCTCGTCAGCTTAGAAGAGGAAGATGATAACGAAATTCAAGATGAAGCTCTTCGTGAAAAACTTTCGAAAGTATATCTTCTCATTGCGAGGATTGAGGCATTAAGTGGCAATCCCACTTCTCATCCCGATCTTTCTATCCCAGTCTATGAAGCTTTTTCCTTTGATTCGGAGGAGACGAGTCGTGGCAATACCACTTCTCTTGCTTTTTCCTCTCCTCCCGAATATGAATCGTTTCAATTTGATCTTGAGAAAGACGTTAGTCTGGGGGGAGGCTTACTTTTTGACAAAATTTTTCCAGCCCTCCCACCCAAGGTTTTTGAAAATGAAGAATTGATTTTAATGGTGATAAAGATCTTTCTTCCATTCTTCACATATGCTGCTGTTTCTCCCATCCGTCATTCCCCCGGGAGTGAGGATGTTGTTTTTGATCCCGGCATCGTCGCTTTTCAAGCCGTGTGTTTCATTTGCTCCCCCAAGGACAAGTAAATTCGGGGCGAGTCTAAGCTATACGACTCGTTACTAAACAAGCGCTTCGTGGGAGGCACCCCATGCTTATCCTTTTTATTTTATTATCTAATAAGTAACGCGAGGAGGGCGACCTCTTCCAATCTTGTGTTTGCTTGGTTGTTTGTGTATGTGCAGGATTTCCCCATTTCATGATGACTCTCGTGCTCGTGGATCATCTCATCTCCACTCGAGTCCCATGTATTGATGCTTGAATGGAAATCCTATATCCAAATCTTATCGACTAATGGTATCTTTGGCATACTTAATAAACGGCCTTAGATTTATTGTTAGGATTACCCTTACCTTTTTAAACATTGAGGACAATGTTTATCTTTAGTCTGGGGGGGTGAATCTTCGATTTGATTGACCTAGCACTTTCACCATTATCGTTTACTTACGCAACCCCGTTTTTCCTCAAAAACCAAAAAAATTGAAAAATTTTGAAAATTTTCAAAGAGAAAAAGCACAAAAAAATGAGAAAAATTAAAAATTATGCAAAACTAGAATAAAGTTTTGACACCGCGTTTGACTTTCCTGCTAGGTAAGAGTGAGAATAAAAATTTTGACTTGATTCGGGCGTGTTGAGCCCTAGCTTGTCTCCCTTAACCTATATAATCTTTAAAAATGATTATGGCTAAGCATTCGCGGATCTCATTATTTGAGATTTTAAATTTGCGGAGAACGTGAAATGATAGAGTTTCTTTAAAAGTTAGATGCTAAGCATAGAGTAGTTGGATCTCTTTAAAGCTCATCGAAGGTACTCATGTCTTTTTTTTTTCCCACAAAATTGCTTCACCCCATATCTGTGCAAAATAATTAAAGATGTTAGGTTTAGCCGATGAGTAGTTCTTTATCTTCTTAAGAGAATCTTTGCTTGGGAAATTGGGTACACATCATGGATACACGCCATTATCTCGAGTTGTATTGTATATCGTTGAATAAGCGTATTACGCATGTGGTTTCGGAGCTACCCTAAAGCCCGTTGTTATGTATGAGCTAAGGTGCTTTAAGACTTCAGATTGAGATCGGACCTTGGATCCTAGATTCCAACCCTAGCAGTTGGCGGTAGGTCTTGGACTGAAACCGTGAAGGTTCGGAGTTGAGAAGTTACTAAGGCAAGAAAAAAAAAGTGAAAAAAGTATCAAGAAAAGAAAAAGAAAAAGAAAAGAAAGAATAAGGATGTATGTTGAAGATTTATGGATTATGAGTTCTAGTGTTAAGACTAAAGTTGGTCGCGCGTGAGGTGCATGTTACGATCCTAGATCGGACGCATGAGGTGCACGTGAAATGTACTCGCCAACTTAAACTAAAAAAAATTCAAAAAGAAAATAAAAAAGCAATTTTACCATTATACCCTTTTGAATTAAATAATAAAAATTAATATCCAAAAAAATCTGATTGGTTGATGCTGGTTCTCGCAGTTCTCGCAATTTATTTGGTTCTGAAAAGAACCTCACCCTATCATTGATAATTCGTAACTTTTTCAAAATACAACAAAACATATAACATGCTTTACCAATTCAAATAAAATATGTAAGTCAATAAAGACAGTGATCATGCATTCCAAACATATGAGTTATCAGTTCCATATCATGCATGTTCCTCAAACTTGATTACGTATGTTTTACCGTCAACCATTTCATATTGGCATACAAGATGTAAATCTCATGTAAGTGGACAGTCATTTATCCACCAATATGTAATAGTAATTCATGCATACCAAAACCAGTATATACAAGTTCGTTAACGAATCGCAATAATGAAATAAATGTCGAAGGCAATATATTCATCATGGTTTAATATTTCCTTGAAGAAGTTGATTCAAAATAATGACCATGTATTTTACAACAATTCCCTAATCAATTCAAAGGCAATGTTCAGATTTTCAAAACAGTAAACCAACACCATGCAAAATCATATAACTGTTTGTCATACAGATATATCCAGATATCTTTCTGGTTAGTCACCGGACAAACAACCGCAAACATTTCGTTTACCGCTCGATATTACTATAAATAATCATATGTTTTCTTTCATGAAAGAAGAAACATATACTGTTAATTGCAAATACAATAATGGTCACTCAACCAAAACAACTTGCATCTCAAAGTTTCAAAATGCAAAATGGAAAACCATTAAAATCAGTATTTGCATAACGGTTTGCTCGAGACAAATATGATAACTACCAAGTCAATTTATTGGTGAGTGAATATGCGACTACCGTCATTAATTTCTATATACGTTACATATTTTCATACGTATATAATTTTTAGTCAATGACTTCCATATTCATGAACAATAAATTCATGCATTCATTAGTCAGTTGCCCTTTTAAATTCACATGCAAATTATAGCACTTGATATTTAGTGTTATACAGTAATTCATATCAACATAAGAATCCAGTGAGAAGAAAACTTAAAATGAGAAGAATGAGAAATAACTATAACCTCATATTTGAGATGCATCGACTTGAGTTAGATGCATCTCTATTCATTTAGATGCATTACAATTATTTTTGAAAGTGATTTTCAAGTAAAAACGATGCAAAGTTGTAAAAGCAACAAATTTGACCCGCAGAGGACGAAAAATACATGGGATTCATCTAACTTGATGAAATGCATCTAGTATATGTATATGCATCTAGTTTTTTTGCTAGAAAATATATTATAATGCATCTAAAAGTTTTTGGATGCATCTAATTCAAATCGATGCATATCTAATGTGTAGTTATAATTATTTCTCATTCTTCTTATTTTAAAGTTTCTTCTCATTTGATCCTTAGTCTCAACATATATGCCAACTTCTTACAAGTTTCATTGATAAACATAGCATATTTCAGTAGACGGAAAAGCTACTAATTCAATCAACATCATACCACTTTCATCATAATGATCGTGTACTTTAAAACATTGACCATATCAACTCATGTTAACAATAAATTGAGCCACAAGTTATTGTTATAATAACCACAGAAGATTCTACTCACAAAACTACGTTTGTAGTTAAAGATGCCGCGATCAAAAGAATAGAAATCAAAGATGCCGCAATCAAAAGATTGCCACTGACCCATATAAAATTATGAAAACATAGGTATATCATGGGATTACAATCACCAGAAAGAAAATAATTTCCTTCACATGAAAATGACTTTTACACATTCATAAATTCACTGAAAAACAACAAAGAATTCTGACATTATAAACAATTTCTACGGTCAAAATAACCGGCCACCAAAAATCATTTGGATTTTAACCGAAAGATAGATTACCAATCAGAATTTCGCTTGACTAGAAAATCATCTACCTTAATATTGAACACAAAAACATTCATTGTTTATACTTTATACAAATACAAGTTTCATGTATAATCCTCATCCATCACTTTTCTGGAACTTGAACGGGATACATGCCATCTTATGAACATATAATAATATACTGACCCATACGCATGCTCCTAAATAAAGAATATGCAATTTATAAAATTATGACCATATTATACATATGAACCATGTTATACCACATGCAAGATAACGTATGAAAAGTGGTTTTACACACAAAGGATCATTTAATGATTTTTCCAGGTTTCTAATCATTTTAAAAACTTTATGATGCATGCAAATGTACACATAAGAAAACCATGTTATACCACATGAAAATTGTATCCACATAATTGTCATTATGTGTGTCATGCTTTAATTACTGTTTCGTTTCAAAATTACAATTCATATAATATCCAGAAACCATTTCAACAATGACCATAAGTGTATATCACATGTTATCATGTTACGCAATTCATACTTTAAAAATATTGAACATATAGGAATAGAAAATGTGTACCGATCACCGATGTTGTGAGTAAACGAATTTTAGTCGATTTCAATCACAATTACAATAAATGATTCCATCTTGACAGTAATTGGTTGCTTCCAAATTCCACCATGCCAAATAACGAACTTTCGATGCATGTCCCATGGCCAGTATCAGTTCCTTTCAAACTTCTCAAGTTTTGTGAATTTGCATGCCTTGTCTTAAACAGATTCTAATATCTATTACACACAGACTCAAATTCACCAATCATGATTGTCACAAAAATATTGTATCAGATAATATGATTAATCATATCCTTCACAGAATCAGGGTTCGTCATCTTCAATAATTGATTCGATCTTTGTAGGGGATAAACAATAACGAACACAACAGGATATGTTTGAATCTCTGTAAGGCGTGTGAACACTTTCAGATCGAATCAATTCAGTGGTTCTACCGAATTATTCAATCGGATACAATTCAGAGATTGAGAACGTTTTGAATGTTTTGTTTGAGATTTTTTTATGAACTAGAGAAAATTCTGACTAAGAAAAGAGCGTATAAAAAAAACTCTATCAGGGATTAGGGCACTCCATATCTTTTATGCAGTTTTTCTAAAGGTTTCAAAGTTGTCAAAATTAGTCCCTTAAGTTCTGAAAATTTAATTTTCTGAGAAACTTTTACCATAACAACTTGGACCCTACCAAGAGCTGCCGCCCCTTGGACCCTACTCCCAAGGGCACTTCCCCCGGACCCCAGTCCCTTAGGGGCTTCACCCCTAAGATCATAATAAATTCAAATAGGTGTGCACTCCGAACCTCCAAGCCTAAATGATGTCTTATTATGACTAAATTGGTCAAACAAGTTAATCCAATTACACTAAAATATCCAACAATTCATAATTTCTTAGTGTTGCAAAAATCAGCCTAGGCGGCCGACTAGTCAACCCTAACACTAGGCGGGCACTTTTTAGTGCATTTGAGAGGTTATCGATTTATTAGCCAAAAGCGGTCAAAGTCGGGTCAAACCGGTCAAACTCAAGTCAATTCGATCAAGTCTGGTCAAATTGATCAAAATCGGCAAACAACCGATAGGACACTCCATTTTTTTCCATTAAAGCTAGGTTTTTTTGGATGGTTCGGTCTAAGTGTAGACATCAGAAGAACACCACTAGTTTCATTATAAAATCTGGAAACACCACCGATATGAGTCAGATTATTGAACATTGCATGCACAATAATGATTAAGCGTCAATCTAATAATCTAATGTTCATGTTTATGAACCGAACACATTTTAATTTTAATTTATAACAATACCATGTATTTTTACAGCAGAAGTAAAATTGCTCCTTTTGTTTTTCAACAATGGCTTTTTTATTTACACAAGGTTCGATTCTTGCAAAACTCCGCACCATATTTTTATGATTTGTTTTTGGTGCAAGGTGAATTATTTTATTAATACAAATATTACTTACATCATTTGATTCAAGAGATATGGACATAACCATACTCTGATATACTAGCAAAAACAAGAATACATGACTTATGTGCTTATACAACTAAACTGTTATCACAGTCATCAAACCATACAAAGACAGATTATTCCACTTCCCATAGAAGACTGCAGCAAACCATCCAATTTGCAGATAAGTAGCTTCATAATTCACCATTATTATGCACCATATACCATCTGACTACATTTCCCCTACATCTTCCTATCAAGCCACTCACCCAGCATCCACAGTAGACAAGATAGGAAAGATGAGAGGCATCATCAGGAACCCATAACCTCTCCACTGAAGGGCCCTGCCAATTGTGCTACATTTTCATCTCTAAAATGGCTCCACACAATTAGGAACACACTCCTCCAGTGAGTACCACCCTTTCCTCCTATGGGAATGTAAAGAATGGACCATGAAGTTTCATCTTTCACAACTCTCAATTCCATTCTACTTACACTCCCCTCCTAGGCCATTTACCCTTCACAATGGTTAACCCTACTTTATGGTACATCTATGCTGAATTAGACCTCTCACTCTTCCAAACACGCCTTAAATAAAATTCCTCCCAAGGCCAATTTGATCTAAAAATGTGCAGGTTGAGTAACGCCAATTTTTATGATTTGTAGTTTCAAAAAATATCTAAGTGGTCCCTGAAGTTCTTAGTTTATTATAAATTAACTTGATATTTATTAAAAGAGGTTAAATATAAAACATTTTATGTCTAAAAACATATTTTTATACGTATAACCGATAACAATTTGATTATATATTATGTCGCAAAATGCAAATTTGTATTATTGTTACTAGTTATAATGCCCGCTCACGCGCGGGGTTTTTTCAAAAATTTTTAATAACATATTTTTGTTTATTAAAAAACAAATAGCTTGTTTTTTGTTTTTATGTTGGTGTTTAATTTTGTTTTATAATTATGTTTGATGTACGTTGTAAAAGTTCAAATATGGTATTTTCATAGAGGGTAAAAGGTATTAAATAGTCACGTACTTTCAAGTTTTGGCCGATTTAAAACAGTTATTTTTGTTATTACTTTACTACACCACACCAATATGACCCGTTTATATTAAACTAATAGCTGAAGTGGCTATATTACCCTTGTCTTACTTGTCTAGGGACTATCAAAAGCAATAAACACACAAAAACTACTAAAAGGTATCACGTGAAGAGCACCCTACCTTCATAAGTTGTTTTCGTAGATAACCATAAACGTTGCCAACCACCCTTTTACCTTCTTACATAATCTTAAGCCTAATTACAAATATATGCCTCCGATAGAACTCTTGATGACGCTACAATTTTCTTTTAGGGTCTCTGGTATTAGCGCTTCATGAGAAACAATGGCATCAGGAACTTTGTGAGTTCAGCTTGGACGTCTTTTTCTTTTACCTGTGTCATTTGAAGGACAACAAAGTCGAAAGCTTTTTTCTGACCAATAGATACTACACTTAGATTTATAAGATTTGTTGCTAAAATATCGGTATTAATCCCGAAACTCCCGGCAAATGGCCATTGGCACAAAGAAACGAAAGAATCGGTTACATTTTTCATATGATCTCCTCTATAGATAGACTAAAAAACGAACAGGGTTCTTTTTGTATTACTTTGCCCTATATCTATATATTTCTAGTTTCCTACTTTCTAAATCGAATCAAAAATCTATTAGATTTAGAAATATTGAATTACACTTCTTGGTTGCAACCCCTCTTAAAAGGCCTACGAACACAAACGGGAAGGATGAAAGCGAGTTTGTATGCTAATTCCCCATCCGCAAATCAGCCCTTCCCGTGGGTTATTTTCTCAATGAATGAGTAATTCAAGGAATGAAATCTTTGTATAATTCGAAAAAGCAAAGCACAAGTCCAAGGCAATAAAATATGAAAAAAAAAAATATTTTTCATATTTCTAATATTAAACAAACGGATTAGCAAATAAAAGTGCTAATGCTACAACCAAGCCATAAATTGTTAAAGCTTCCATGAAAGCTAGACTAAGCGATAAAAAATGGTCCTGTCCAAAATACTACACTCTGGCCGTTGAATGTTTTAATCTTCATATCCAACCAAAAACACATACACGTAATTATTAGTCAAGGGTTATAAGGTCGTTACCTTTCCGTTCTAAAGAACCGCATAGCTTTTGTGACGAACACTTGTCTATTGTTAGTTTTTAATGTGTGATGCATATAGACCTGTAAGTTCATATAGTTTCAGGAGTGAGCCCAAATCAAAACATAGATTGTATATAATCAAATCTAAACCTTAAGATCTCACATTAATAACAAAGAATCAAGACACCAAACTAAGAGCGCAATGAGACTATAACCCTGAAACCGTCGAACGGAATTGAAGGTTCTTGAAATCATAGCTTTCATCCTTACTGACCTGTTCCATCAAATTAAAAATTATTAGCATGGAATAGTAGTAAATACAATTCTTTATAAATTAGTAACTCCTGATTAATTAAGTCCACTAGGTTTTTAACCCGCGCATTGCCGCGGGGTGTTTGTTAAAGAAGGTTTTTGCAAGTGGTGTAAAATATAAAAGGTGCAAGAAAGATGTAGACATTGGAGTAGTGTCAATACATAACCTGCGATAATGTTATACAAAAAGAAACATGTTCATGGTTGCTGCACATACTATCATTTGGCAGTTAAGTTTGTGACATACAAAAGATTTAAGCTGCCACTCAAGTGCATTGCAGGTGCAGTTTAAGAGTGATACAAAAGGTTAGTAGAGTAGTGCATGCAGATGTTTTGTCATATATTTGGGCATGGAAAGCACAAATATGCTGCAAAACATGGGAGGTTTTCATGGCAAAAAGCCGGTCGAATATTTACATTGGTGAGTTAATGTCTACTCTTGCTTGGTCTTTCTGGCAGATTTTGCTCTTCCTTGCGCTGCAGCTGACCCTTTAAATGTTGCTGTATAAACATAACAAAAAAAATAATGGTAGTTAGCTATGGCATTAGAGCATGTGAAAAAAAAGCCTTGCAAAGAGACTATTAGCATGTGAAAAAAAAATGTTTGAAAGACACTGTTAGCATGTGATGTTGAGGCACATATGTCATGGTTAAGTGCTTCTGAGAAAGTTGTTTGTCTGTTTTTTTTTGTTGGTTAGCATGTGGATAGGTGGAATGCATGGAGTAATAGACTGCAAAAATAGTAAAGTAGTTGGCATTTTGTTTTAGGTGTTGTGAAAGAATAGTTGAGGAGTGACCACCTGTGGCTAGAGTTTAAAGTTGCTGGACAAATAATTAGTTGTTTGTCCTATTTTTTTTTTCTTTTTTTTGTTGGTTGGTGTGCATGACTGTATAAACATGTGAAAATGTTGAGGTGTGTAAAATAACCAAGAAAAGAGAATCCCAAGGCCTCCTAATTATAAGGATAGAATTTCCACAGATGGAAGTCAGTGATTAATAATAGGATGTGTATATAGACATGTGAAAAAGAACATAAAATGGATTGTTAGGTAGGCAGTGGTTTGTGGTAGGTTGGTTTTGTTGTTGTTTATATAAGCAGCAGTAATGTGTGTGCAAATGTGGCTTATAGGGTACTAAGTATTTAAAAAAATATTGTGAATAAAGATGTCTGTCACTCCTAAGCTTGATGAATTGAAAGAAGCATGTGGTTCTGATAAGTTGCATCGCGCTTTGAGGGTCTTGTTTTTGCAGGAAGAGGCAGAGAATGAAGGTCTTGTTTTGGTATTGCTTGATAAATGCGATGATGCGCGTGGTAGAATTGCAAGCAAAAGGGCATTGCTTCAAGAAGTTGGGACTTTTAATGGCTCGAATCCTGTTGTTGGCAGTGCACTTGAATGCCTACAGGAGTCACTTAACAAAGATTCGCACCTGCTAGTGGCGTTAGCTGGGGTGTTGAACCTTGCAAATGAAGAACGCACGGACAAACGGCGCTATGTGGTGACAATGGAGGAATATGATTAGAAACTGTCTCTGTGGTGTTACGCTCTCTTGTATTGCTAAGTAGAGGTTCATGTAGATTTTAATTTCTGTGTAATATTGTGGTGCTGTGTTGGCGGTTAAGATTATCTTCTTAATCTTTCCATGCATGGTTGTAATATATTGTGCGTATTAATAAAACTGGCCACTTTGTTTCGTAATGAAGGATGGTGTGCAATTTTTTTTTACAAAATTTTGTTTTTAATTTTTTTTCCTGTAACAGAGGGGGATGTTGTAGTTAAATGGTAATTATGCAAGGACAAATACTAAAGTATTTGGCATTTTTCTTTTGGTGGTAGCAAAGAGTAGTGGAGCAGAGATGTATCTTTTGAAAAAGTGAATTACAGAGGTAGTCACTTGAGGGTCTGTAAACAGGAAGTGGAAAGTGAGTCAATGTGTGCGGTTGTAGTTTAAAGGGACTGGAAAAATAGTTAACTGTTTGTTGTTTTCTTTGTTTGGCGTATGTGCATTATTTGAAAGGCCGTATTTGCATTGGTATTTTAATCTTTTTAGAGAGCAATTGTTTAGGTGCGTAAAATAAGTAAAAAAAAAAGAATGCCAAGGCTTCCTAGATGTGCAAAACTTAGAGATGATTGTAATTCTAGCAAGTGGCCTGAGATGTTAAGCTTTTATTGTCATCAAGCGTCAATGCAAGATATTAAAATGGCTCGAGAAATAAATGCGTTGTCTGTAAGGCTGAACAGTATAATTACGGAGCGAGGCCGTTTGATCCAAGAGCTGGACGCTGATGACAATTTTTTTGCAAAGAAAACGGTGGAACATTTAAAAGAGCTCCAAATAAAAGATGAGCAAAAGTTTGAGCATATGACAGCATTGCAAGACTCATTGGATCTAAGTGCTCGTGATAAGCATGTATTTGTTATGAAGCTTAAGGGAGTCATTAATTTTTAACCGTTGGTTTGCCATGATGTATGGGTTCTGTTTGTTTAATAAGTGTGGTAGGTATGTTTGTCTAAGATGCATGTGATTGTAATATATGTAGATTGTAATATAAAGAAAATCTAGGAAATAGTAGTGAATCTGTGTTTTTTGTTTGTATGCATGTGGTTATTTTGTTGTTATGTTTCATTCATCTATTTAAGATGCGTTGGCCAATGTTTTATTTGTAGTGGTTTGTTGTTTATGTTTTCATAAAGAAGCAACAAAAGAGAATGTCTAGGCGTCCTAGGTGTGACCAGCTTAGAGCTGAATGTAACTCTAATAACTGGTCTGAGATGTTAGTTTTCTATTGTCGCCAATCTTCGGGTCATGATATCCAGATGGCACAGCAGATGACTGCGCTTGCTGGGAGACTGCTTGGCATAAATCGTGAAAGGGCTGGTTTTATTCTAGAGTTAGAAACTGTTGGGAATAAATATGCGCAGAAAACAGCGGAGTATCTAAGGGAGGTTCAAGCGAAGGATGATCAAAAAATAATGCAAATGCGCATAATGGTAGGTGAGTTGGAGCTGAATGCTCGCAACAACGATGTCTTTATTCAGAAACTTAAAGGGTTGATGGACTTTTAAACATGTGTGAATTAAGTTTTATGTATGTTGGTATTTGTGTATGCAATCATGTATGTGTGTAAGGTCAGTATCAGAGCTGTTGTAATATTTGTGCTAAAGCCATGGCAGACCAATGTAAGATATTTGATTGAATAAAATGGCGTATTAAATTTGTAATGGTTACCTTTTTCTTTCTCTGCATCTGTTGGCTCATCTTCAGAGAATGCCCTTTTAGGTGTCTTTGTAGTAGCCTGTTCATCCTTTGTGTTTGGGGCCTGATCTTCAGAGAATGCTGTTTTGATTGTTTTTGAAGTAGCTTGTTGATTTTTTTTTGTCACCTAGGTCTTGTTCATTTGGTATTGGCAGAGGTGTTGATACCATGCCTACATTGCAGTTTTAACTTTTAAATAAGGAAATGTGTGAATGTAAATCTTGTTTAAGAGAATGTGGTATCAAATCTGTGACAGTTACCTTTTTCAGTCTTTGTATCTTGTGGGTCGTCTTGAAACAATGGCCTTTTTGCTTTGCCTGGGCCTGTTTTTGGTTCATTTTCTTTAGGCACACCTTCTACACTTGTAATGGCCAAAGTTGATGGTGGTGTAGCTACATATGGAGAGACACATGTTGAGTATTTACACATGTGAATGATATTTTTAAATAAGCAAAATGTTTGACTTAACTGATGTTACCTGAGGATGGTTCAATTAGCTTGGGTGTTTCCTCTTTGTTGTTTTTTTTTGTTAAAAACTTGATCGAGAATGAAATCTATTGTTTGAGCCGTTTTGTTGTAATGGATTTGGAAATGTTCCGTTCACCTTCAATTTGAAGAATCTCCGGAGGTATTTCTTGTAAGTCATGTGCTTTGTGTTTCATCAATAGGTAGTAGCATGAATATCCTACAATATCATCCGCTGCAGGGCTAAAGAAAGTGACCGGAACTGTTGCGGATGGGTCTGCAATGTAAACCTTGAAATTGTACTTGCATGTTTAATAAATTAAAGTGATATGAGTGCCATTTCAAGTTAGTCTGTTATTTTTGCCAGTGTCTAGAGATCAGTGGAAAAAGTATGCACCTATAAGTCGGCTTTGGTTGTCTGCCATGATTTATACATCGATATGTCCCATCTTCTTCACTTATCTTTTGAGCACATTCATTGCAAGATAGATAATACCAACTCCTTTTTATGTTGATGCTGCTTATTGTTGCTTCTGTTGTGAACCTCACATCCTATAAACATTTTTGGAAAACGGTAAGCGTGAAATTTTTATGTGGTAGAGTTTGGTATGAAGCGTTTCATGCATCTGTAACTTGGGAACTTACTTTGTAGCTTTCTGGATCTTGTCTTAGAAGTGTCTTTAAAGGAAATCTGTTACGGAACTTTTCTTTTTCGATGTCTTCATAAGGGGTTTTACAAATTCGAAGTGGTGGATTTTTCTGATACTTTTCTCTGAATCTGTTTAGGATAAAAATAAATATACTTCATATGTCTGATCTGAGTTTTAAACAAAGGTGATGCTACTATTAGGTTTTGAGTTTAATGATGTTACCTTGCTCTTGTTTCGTCGGCCTGAGGTATTCGTGGGTTTAAGTAATATTGTGTTGCAGAAGTGGCAGTCAGCTGGTAATCTGCAAGCATAATGTTTGAAATGGTTGTAAGAATTTTGCTGGCAACTTATTATAAACGCTTGAGTAAATGAATAAGGCAACACCTCTGAACTTTGTGACTCGGCAAGAACTGACGGCAATTATAACTGGTTGCTGGAGTGTTTCGAGTTGAGCATTTTCAAAATCTTCAGCCATCTTGTCCCACATCGTAAACTCAACAACATTACCACTGCCAAAATAGTTACATATCAAATGAATAAGGAATGTTGATACATTACTTTGTATAAACAAACGGTTTTAAAAAAAAAGTAATGTACCTTAAACTCTCGATATCAACTTTTCTGAAGATAGTTACCCCTTGATCCTCATTTGGTTTACGTAGCAGTTCTCCTGGTGTGCGCAGACATCCTATGTAATCTGCAACCCGTCAAACATAAGATTTTTTAATAGTTGCGAGATGTTTTAAATTCGATAAGACAAAAGATTACCTGTGAGAATTGGGTACTGAATTTTGCCCGTTGCATCTTCTCTAGGAACTTTATGCTGTAGGTGGTTGTATGAAACAAAGTCAAAGTAGTGGTGTGGAATGTCTGGTTTCTCTATGACATCAAATTTTGTTGCCCTTCCAAACTTGAGACTTGTTTTGTTGTTGATAGTTTGTTGGTAAGGGTTGGTTGGTTCACACAGGAATTCTGAAATTCTATAGACCGAGCCAATCTTAATTTTTGGGCTGAAATAATCAATCTCTTTGACATTCATGTTTCCTTGTATCGCATTCCCCTGTTTATAACCAGCTTTTGTTATAGAATTTTAGATGTACTATATTTTGTATGTGGTAAATGAAATTATACATACCTCTTGATCTATTAAGATACAGCAAAAAGCAGTTTCCTTTTTTTTCCCGGACAACCCACTTTATGTTTTTTTCCCATAAGTGATCGCAGTCCATTTTTTGTATACTCTTGCTTCGAGTATCTTGCTGTGAGACGTTGGCTTTAACTCACGTATCACTACAATCTGTGGGCCAATGCTGCTTTCAACCAATTTGTTTTCAGAAGCAGATGGTACAACAGCAAGCACATCTTCTTTCATTGTGCTGCCAGGGCATGAATAAAAAAAAATTAGGTTTTAAAAAACTGCAGAAGTATATAAATGCATATCGAAGAGCTATAGTAGCACGAAGAGCATGATAGATATAAAAGAAATCAGTGGCTGTAAAATGCACCTGGTGGAAAATAATGTTACTACAGTTATATAAAAGCAAAAGATAAGAACATGCAGTTATAATGGCATTATATGCAATGTTTATTGAGATAGTGCAAATTTAAGTTTTTGTAAGCAGATTCGAAATGCAAAAAGAAACATGCAAATATAAAAGGCCAAAAAAAAAAAGTTAACAAATAAGAAAGAAAAGCGAATATGTTTTTTTATCAAAAAAAGGCAACATCAAAAACTATGTATTTGATGGTAAAAGAGAGGCTGTGTGTTTTATTTTTTTCAAAAAATCTCTGTAAACAATGTTTTTTGTGACATTTGGTGATTTATTTTCTTGTTGTTTGATGAGAACTTTCAAACCATGCGGAGATGTAGCTCTAGACAGAGCTACGTATAACTGGCCATGACCGAAGACAGGCTCAGGAAGGTAAACGGCGATTTTGTTTAGAGATTGGCCTTGACTTTTGTTAATTGTCATGGCATAACAGAGCTTGATAGGAAACTGAGTTCTTTTGAAGATGAAAGGAAGATTTGGATCTTTATGAACTAAACATATCCTGTGTATGAAAACTTTTTCACCAACTCTTGTCCCTGTGATGATTTGCACTTCAATAAGCCGTGACATTAGGTGTGTGACTATCATACGTGTCCCGTTGCACAAACCGCCTGCTAAGTTAACATTTCTCAAAAGCATGACTGGTGACCCAACCTTAAGCTCTAGTTCATGTGGGGGGTAGCCTGGCAAGTTAAATGTGTTAATATACTCAGGAGGGTACAACATTTCAGTTTCTGCTCGGGTGTTCTCAACTGGTATTGCCGCATCATAGCTTGCGTAAGTCATAACTTCACCTTCAACCATTGATAAAACTTTAGAGTTAATGATATCTGCTGTGTCGTTCTTTGGGCAGACGATCACTTTTTGCTGTAGTGTAACTGCAGATGGTGTTTGAAGGGTTGGCTGATCATAGATGAAATCTATGAGTTTTGTCAGGCCTTCTTCATTGTCTTCTATGCAATACCTAGAAGGTATCTCGACCCAAGCCGTATCTCTTCTGTCTTCTTCATCAGGTTCGCCAATGTTACCATCGCCAATATCTAGTAGCCAAGCTGCAAAGGCTTGTGCAGAACTGCGCTCTTGTGCATTAAGATCTGACCGGAATAATCTCATGTTTTGTTTAAGTTTCATAAGACGAAAGTGTGGCCAGAGGTGGGATTCTGCAACTGATGATGCAATTATCTCCATCTTTGGCGCACCTTTTTTGACTGGCAATGTTTGGCGGAAATCGCCGCCTAAAATGATTGTCTTCCCTCCGAACAAAACATCTGGCATATCTAGTATGTCTCTAAGAGTGCGGTCCAATGTTTCAAAACACTGACGGTCATTCATAGGTGCTTCATCCCAAAGAATGAGGTCGGTATCTTTTAACAAATTCCCTATGTGAGTGTTTTTTTTAACTCTGCAGAGCGACTCATCTGTTAATTCAAGCGGAATTTTGAATCTTGAATGTGCAGTCCGTCCTGATGGAAGAAGCAGAGAAGCAATGCCAGAAGAAGCGACCGCTAAAACAATTCTTCCTTCACACCTTAGTGCACTAATGATTGTTTTCCACAAAAATGTTTTACCCGTTCCTCCATGACCATATACAAAAATCAGCTCTTGCCTACCTGCTGCAAAGGCATTCATAATGAGATCATATATGTTTCTTTGGTCAGCGTTTAATTTTGGGACTGACTCGTTTCTTTCTTCGGCCAATGCTGCTCTGTCATAGTTCTTCTCTTCCATTAAAAGGCGATTGTTTAGTTGCTGAAGCAATTCCTCTGGAGGCAATTGTAAAGAATAATTTTGAACTGATTTGCCAGTAGCACTTAGTATTATCTCTAATTCATATAATATATACCCTTGAAGGTCAGAATCGTTGACATGGTAGTTGGGAATGTGCACCGTTTCAGAGATAATTGCTGGAATATCATGGCCCATTTCTCGCCAATATTTATCCCATAGCTGCAAAGGGCTTGCAACTTCACATTGAGTCAGTATCTGGGCGAAAACGACTCTTAGCTCTGCTGATGATGCAGAGATGCATGCTTCTTGAAGAGCTGTATCCCATTCTCTGTCATCTCCAAGGAGACCAAGCGCTTCACACGCAGCACGACATGTAGGGTAAAAAACGTCATTAACTGTTTGCACTTCTTTAAAGTCTTTGCAGCCCTTTTGATGACACAACAACATTCGGAAGTAGAAAAGCTCTCCTGAGGTTGGGTGCACGTATGCTAATCTGCCGATCGAGGATTTGTTATTCTTTCTACGTGACCAACCCTTGCGGTTTTCATACCACACATACTCTGATGGAAATTGTAAGTATGTCAAATGGCGCCCATCCTCATTTTCGTTGTTGTACGTAAACCATTCTGTCAATGTTGTTAGCTTACGATCTGGTCGATTGACAATTGATTCCAGATTATCACCGTCTCGGAAGGTTACATGTTGCATGTTTTCTAAATGCACTGAAAGGATCTGCACTGCTGGTTCTCTATTGTGTATTTCAAACTTAAGGATTCTCCAACAGGCTTCGTGGGGACATATGAATCTGCCATCTAGGAAATTTTGAATCTCATCAATGGATGCTTCTCGTTGTGTTGATGAAGTGGAAGCTTCGCCGAGAGTTCTCGTTACCTTAGCAAAGATTCGGTCAGTGCCTTTTGATATATATTTGAATAGATACTTTATGAGCATGCTCCAACCGCAATATTCGACATTAATGTGAGCTTCGAACGCCAGGCACAGATCACGGTTGTATGGGACAACATAGCCATTGTCAAGCTTCATTTGCCCTTTTGGTGCGGTGATTTTTGACTGTTTTCTCCGATAGTGTGGGTATCCTTTGTCATCAAAGAAAGTTGCATCATTGTATTTCTTAGGGAATTTTTTAGTGCAAGTTTCGCCTTCCATACATGGTGCATTCAAATTGGCCTTGCCACATGGGCCGTGCATCATAAGCTCTGAAACAATTTTATAAGTACGTGGATCAAAATCTGGATCTGGCAGCTCAGCCGAAATATAGCGGTCCACATCTTGAGCATCAACAATTTTGTCTGACGAAGAAACCCAAAGGAGTGTGTGGCAATGTGGTAGCCCTCGCTTTTGGAATTCAACTGTATATAGCACTGCATAGGAAAGAACATAACGGATTTAAAAACCGTGTGAAGCAATGTTCTGAACAAAAATGATACCATCTTATAATAGCAAATGATATGATAAGTAAACTGATGTATTTGAATAAACGGTAAAAAAAAAGATTATGAAAAAAAGCATATGCCGACCTCCTGTCACCTTGCCGAATGTTCGCCTTTTTTTTATAAACGCCACGAATGATTTGATCTTTTGCTCAAAAACCCTGGACACCGCATCTGCCCTGTCTGCTGTTGTCAGATGAGGGTAGTCAGCCATGTATCTTCGAATCTCAGGCCACTTGACGTTACATGTAAACGTTATAAAAAACTGCGGATTACCAAGAACCCGGCAAATCGCCAATGCATCCAGGTAATGGCTATACATATACCTCGGACCTCCAGTAAATGAGGACGGTAATATAATTCGTGAACCTGCCTGTGAACCTTCATGATCTCCTCTTGAGATAGCATCATAGAGGCCTGCCAAATACTCCCCTCGAATATCATTTTGATGTGTTCTATAAAAGTCCATTCTATTCTGTTCAATACAACAATATACACCGACGATGTACTGCTGAAAGAGCCTTCCAGTCCGAAAGAGCAAATTATACTGACCATGTCTTGGATGTAACTGATATGTGTAGTACGCGTTCATTGTAACTCGCCTTGGCTCATCATCTGGATCTGATAGTTTTTAGCATCAGTTTAGGATAAAATCCTGGCTGCCCATAGATGAAAATCAAGGGAAATTGCAATGACATGTACGATTTATGAAGCTTGCTAATCCTTCTAAGTGGCCCATCCCTGTATTCAAGGATAACATCATAGTTTGATTCACTTTCTTGCCCACAATCAAACACAATGGCTCCTAGAGTCTGTGATGTTGGAAGCTCATAACCACGTTCGCTGACGCCGCTGTAAAGCCTGACTTTAAATTCCGGGACATCTGCCTCAGCACATTTATCACGTGCCGTTCTGAATATTCTGACAAGTTCATTGTGATCATCTAAAAAGTTAATAAGACCTTGGACGATACGCGGATCCAAAGCAGACCTGTCTGACTGTGAAAAGTGGCTCAATCTATTGTGAACTTCATGTTGTGTATCGTAGATATAAAGCTGCAGAAACTTAGGATCAGCATCGCCGGTTGGAATGAGCGAGCCAATTTTATGATATATTTGGCCGGAGACTTTAAAAATGTATGGGCCTCTTCCATGGTTAACTGTGTCGTCAACCGTTGCACCAAAAGAAGTCATGGCAAACATCTGATTGTAAGCCCTGATGCTTTCCATGAAAGCGTTTTGTTCAAGGAGTTGCTTTATATATTATGGAGGTTCTTCTTCAGGGTCCATAAAAATCCTACCGTCGCCGCAGCATAAGTGGTACGCGGGCCTCCCATGCCTATAATCATTTCCTTTAAGGCGCTCTCCGTACCAAAAAGCAGCGTTGCAATGCCTACACCGTTCAGTGCAGTCTCCAAAATCATCGTACGCAGGTGATGTATCTGCATGAACACATAAACCGC
Organism: Artemisia annua; assembly: GCA_014162995.1. Lineage (NCBI taxonomy): Eukaryota > Viridiplantae > Streptophyta > Magnoliopsida > Asterales > Asteraceae > Artemisia > Artemisia annua. Next base: position 50,754 of record LBNU01011765.1, on the reverse strand, counting down.
TGCTAAATAAACATGTTTTAAATGCATAGGAAAACAAAAAAGTTAATGTATGCAATTCGAAACGAAAGAGTCACCTTGGGTTGTAGAAGAAGTTGACTGTTGATTAAGATTCTGTCTATGACCAGTTGAATTTGGGTGCAGCTCTGCGGTCAGCTGGCGATGCTGCAATGATGCACGTCTGACTCTTTGATTATGCGAAGGCTCTGCTGCTAATTAAGTATAATGCAGGGAACAGAATTAAGTAAATTTGTGTTTAAATAATACACTGAAGGATTAACCATAAAAAAAAAGAAGAATAGAAAAAAAAATCAAAAAATTAGGAAAAAAATATGTATATATATTATAAGAATAATAAAAAAAAAACTTCAAAGGTACACATATGAAAGGTGGATGGCTCACCAACTATAGGCACATGATTATCTGAATTTGTTACGCGCCGGCGTTTTGGTAAGGCACGACGTGAACATGCATTCCTTTTCCAAGCTTCTGTTTGACTGGAAGCCTCAGCTGCAGCAATATGTTGAGTATGAACAGCTGTATATGGCCACAAACCGTGTAAAGGTAAATGAATATGTGGCATAAATAACTCTAGTGTTAGAAGAAAAGTCAATGCAAACGAAAGTATAGGGACATACATTCGTTCGTGTGAGCATTCAGTGGATGTATAACAGCCTCAACAGCATTTTGTGGACCTAAAATTTGCACTTGGGTGGAAGCAGAGCCACCTAAATCAGACGCGGAAGTTTGACCAACTATAGGGACATGACCATCCAAATTTGCCAAGCAGCGGCGTTTTGCTGAGACACGACATGAACCTGCGCCTCTTTTGCGACCTTTTGTTTGGTTGGAAGTCTCAGGTGCACCATTATGTTGAATATGAACAGCTGTATATGGTCATAAACCGTGCAAAGGTAAATGAATATGTCGCATAAATAACTCCACTGTTAGAAGAAAAGTTAATGCAAAGGAAAGTATAGGTACATACATTCGTTTGCGTGAGCATTCAGTGGATGTATAACAGGCTCAACAACATTTTGTGGACCTGATGTTTGCACATGGGTAGAAGCAGAGGCACCTAAATCAGAGGCGGATGTTTGACCAACTATAGGGACATGATCATCCAAATTTACCAAGCAGCGGCGCTTTGCTGAGACACGACGTGAAGTTGCGGCTCTTTTGCGACCTTTTGTTTGGTTGGAAGTCTCAGGTGCACCATTATGTTGAATGTAAAGAGCTGTAGATGGTGAGAAAGCGTCAAAAGGTAAATGAATATGGCACATAAGCAACTTTAGCTTTCCAAAAAAAGGTAATGCAAAAGAAAGCACAGGGACATACATTCGTTTGTGGCAGGATTTGGTGGGTGTATAACAGTGTTAGCATCATTTTCCGAACTTGATATTTGCACATGGGTGGGATCACAGCGAACTGGTATCTTTGTTTTTTCCAAGGTGTCTTTTGATGAGCACGAATGACCGACAGATATGCCTGCGAATAAGAAGTATAATTGGTGATAAGATAAAACCGAACGTTGTGCGAAACCAAAAAGGGACAGGTAATCGAAGAAAGCACAGGCCAACATAGAAAAGGGAAAATAACCTGTAATGTTTGCAATTTCTCTTGGTGTCCTGCCTCTTTTGCAATTTGGGTTTAGGTTTTTTGTATAGGGAGTCATAGGCGGATGAATACCATGTGCATTACTGGGCAAGTTACATGTATCTGGCTGCATGTGATGGCGTACATGTGCGCCTATGATGATGAAAGATAATTGTGAATAACGTAAGAAACAAAAGAATGGTAAAAAGGCTAAGGATAAGAGTTTCGCGTGGAAATAGTAAACAGAAAATGACCTTCGAAGTTTGGCAATACCTGATGATCGGCAAATGGGCTGCATATCATATGTTTGCAAGTTCAGTGTAGGAACGTCTTTGTGTCGGCTGACTTTCAGCCGTGGCTCAGAAGAAGATCCAGCAGCATTTACTTGAGTCTGACAACTGGTTTCATGAACACTTGAGGCTGCAAGTGTAGAAAAAAAAATGATAAACCTATAATTAACAATACATAGATGATAGGTTGTAACAGCTGAATAAAAGTAACCTGAAGTGTTTGCAGCCTCTTTTTGCATCTGAGGTCTTCTGGAAGCTGATCTAGAGTTTTTTGGGCAAGGAGTTGATGGGTGATCAATGGGGTGTATATCACTGAGTAAATTAAATGGTCGTGCTTCTGCAGTATAGCATACAGGGGCACCTACCATCAAGAAAGACAACATGGAAAAAAACCTGGGTTAAATTGCTACAAACAAAACAGGCGCATGCACAGTCGAATACATGACGGTTTAGCTCATCTGAATGTAAAAGCAAACCTGATGCAACAGATTGTCCGGCCTGAGGGTCAAAAGCAAAATCAAACTGAGGTCTCGCAATAGGTGGCTTGGGCCGCCGAGAACCACCTTCACACAGGCAAGTCAGATGACCATAAAGATTTGTTCATAGTAAAATGTAAAATAAGGATCAGCAACCAAAATAATTAGTAACAAAATATGGGAAACCTTTGTTAGAGTGACCCGCTGGTGTGTGCGAAACCCCCAATGCAGATGCCTCCAGGGGGGACACAGTTGGTGCAGCGGTATGATAGGTGTGAGAAACACGATGTTGATGCACAACATCATCACTTTTACTTGACCAATGAGTATAATGAAACTGAGGTCTTGCAATAGGTGGCTTTGGCCGGCGAGAACCACCTTCACACAGGCAAGTCAAATGACCATAAGGATTTGTTCATAGTAAAACCTAAAATAAGGATCAGCAACCAAAATAATTAACAACAAAATATGGGAAACCTTTGTTAGAAGAAGCCGTCGGTGCATCTGAAACTCCCAATGCAGATGCCTCCAAGGGGGACACGGTTGGTGCAGCAGTATGACAGTCGTCACACACAGGATGTTGATGTATAGCATCATTATTTTTAGTTGAGCAATAAGTATTGTTTTTACAATGCAGTTGTACATTGGATTCCATACATATATATATTTACGCGTATACCAATTATAGAAAAAGTAAAAACAAACGGAAGAAGAGGTATAACTGTATTTGCATCAATTAATAAAATGAATAGGAGAATGATCAAATGATAGTTTTGAAACGCAGAGTTTGAAAAAAGGGAGGCGACGAAAAAAACATCAAAAGTCAGTACTAATGTCAATAACAAAAACAAACAAATC
>LBNU01011765.1:35687-47522 GCA_014162995.1 Artemisia annua | reverse complement strand
AAAAAAAAAAAAAAAAAAAAAAAAAAAAAAAAGCCCTGGGTTCTCTTATAACGAAAATCACATAAGCAAATCTAGGGCAAAATCACCATATCATTTAATGAAGTCAAAACTGCCTTTAAGGTTAGGCCTAGATCATGTACATTTATTATGCCTAACATTAAATAAGCCTAACATTAAAAAACCAAATCTGCCTAAGGAACATGAACATTGAATGAGGGTAAAAATGGTTGAAAACCTCCAGACACATAAAAAAAAATACATATATATGTACATATACATATCTAAAAAAAGTATAAAAAAAAAAAGCAATAACAATTATAGAAAGGCAAGAACAGGGCAAGGAAATCCAAATCGCACCTACAACAAATTGTTCTTCAAAATAAGCAAGAGCAAAGCTAAGGCTGACCAAGAAGAATCCAGACACCTAACCCACTTATCCAGAAGATTATAAAGGAAAAAAGGTGTGGAGCAAAAAACATGTAAAACTGTAGACTGGAACAAATGGCAACCATCTAGCCACATAACCAATAAAATAATCTGGCCAGTACACATTTGTGCTGAGGTTAGCTGGTAGCCCGCTTCGCCGGATCGGAGCATACTTTTGGATCGCCGGTGCAAGAGAGGGCTCGGATCTAAGAGATAAACTGAATGTGTGAGTGAGGATGAATAGTATGGGCAACTATGGGTCGGGTATAATTAACCGGATTGGGCTTTTAAAAAAAAACGGGCCCTAAAGTTACTATTCCTTAGTCCTGATAAATGTTAGTTTGTTATAATTCTCCATGGAGATTTCCCTCCCATCATACACGTGGTTAATATCCGATTGACTAACTAAAAGCGTGTGTTTAAAACACTTTGGCAAAAGAATTTGTCTACAAGTAAATGTCGTACAATCTTTTAATAAATATCATACCTTGACTTTTGCAAGCAGATTATTTATATTTCGTAGCCTTGAATTTCAACTTGTATGGAAACATATTTTATGAGATTTCATAATCAAGTTTAGACACACACAAATAAACATGGCAAACGTCTTAATTTATGACATCACATCGAAAAAGAATTAGCATAAGTGATTCATCAATTGTTTTTTTTAATCGGATTTTGTTACGGGTCAAACAACTCAATTGTCGAATTTCATATAAGTAGTAGCAACTAAACAAACTAAAACTGGTCAAATTAGTCATCATTATTGAGGTCAATTGCACTTAAACGAAGATACAAGTAATTTAGTCATACCTGATTTTAATTCCATTATATCAATAGCATTTTGATAAACTTCTTTTTATCATATATAAACTATACAATAAACGTCTAATCTTTGTTTGTATTAAAACAATATCATATTGAAAACATTATTTGTCAGAAAAAATTTAGTTATAGGGTACCCGCTTCAGCGATGTGGGTACCCTGCTAGTACTATAAATGGACGATCAAACCAAAAGTTAATTATCAACCTAAGAAATATACACTGCATGTACATGACATACACATAAGTTCTTACTGCAGATATTATTCATACGTGTAAGTGTACAACGTACAGTATCAATATGATTAGCTATTCATATAACGTTTTCCTTGTTCAACTGTGCAGAATGACATTTGAACTTTAATTCAATGAAATTCATCTGACCATCATAAAAATCCAAAATGGTGTTAATGTTCTAATTGACACTTATGCCTAAACATGATTTGGCGGCATTTGGATCGTGAAAAATAACACTAAAATATCACTACATTTGCTGTGTCAAACGTTACATCTGGTATAGTAGTATCCATTTTTAGTTAGGCACTGAAATTTCTATATCCTAGTAGAGTTATTGTCAAATATGTTTCTTTACCGACATGAAGATGATGTCGATTAAGCCATCTTAATTACTATTAGTCCACCGCATAGCTTTGATTAGTCAAGCAAGTATTGTTAAAAACTTATTACATATGGCATTTTTATCTTTACTCGTGGGACCCTTAAAACAAAAATAAACAAAGCAAACGTAACGAGTAATCTGTCTTTTCTAATATAATTCCGAGTTCATGTAAGCTCTTTATAAATTAAGATAAAATCAAAGTATTAGCTAAAAGTTAGTACTAATTAACATATGTCGATTTCATGTAAACACCTGTTTTAGGCAGTTGTGCCTGAAATATTCCATAATTATGTCTTTTTCTGTTACTTGTTCTGTCTTTTTTCTTATGCTGATTTTACCCATTGCTCACTCGGTGTATTTCCAAGTAGCTCGTTTTGATTCTAATGCGAAAGATGTAGTCTATATAGGGGATGCAGTGCCATCTTTTGGAACTGTAAATTTCAACAGCGTTGTGTACTGCTGTCGTGTTGGTCAAGTCCTTTATAAAGAAAAAGTTCCCTTGTGGGACTCGAATTCAGGAAAGTTATCAGATTTCGTTACTCATTTCACCTTTGTAATCGACACCCAAAATTTTCGACGTCATGGTCATGGCCTTGCTTTCTTTCTTGCTCCAGTTGGTTTCACTAGCCCTCTAAACTCAGTTGCTGGTTTTCTAGGCCTATTTAATTCTACAACTAGCGATAATCCGTCTCAAGGTCCGATAATTTCTGTAGAGTTCGACTCGTTTTCCAACCAGGAATGGGACCCTCCAGGCGAGCATGTAGGAATCAATAGGAACTCACTATCTTCAGTCACGTATGCTGCTTGGAACGCTAGTTTACACAATAAAGAGACTGCTAATGCTTGGGTTTCTTATAATGCTACAACCAAGAACCTCAGTGTCTTTTGGACGTATGAAAGAAACCCAAATTTTCAAGGAAATTCGAGTCTTTCCTATCAAGTTGATCTCAAAGAGGTTCTTCCTTCATGGGTCACTATCGGCATCACAGCTTCCACTGGTCAGTTCATGGAGAAACATACCCTACAGTACTGGGAGTTCAATTCGAGCTTAAATGTAAACGAAAGCAAAACATCGTCGAAAAAGGTGAAGCTAATAGTGGGACTGGCAGTGCCATTAGGTTTTCTATTAATACTATGCTTAATAGCATATACTATTTGGTCGAGGAGTCGCAAAAGGCCTACAGATGAATCATTAGAAACAGTAGACATGTCTTCGACTAATGATGATTTCGAAAGAGGAGCAGGGCCCAAAAGATTTTCTTTCAGAGATCTCGCTTTGGCTACTAATAACTTCACTGATGATTTGAAGTTAGGCGAAGGAGGATTTGGGTGCGTTTACCGGGGATATCTCACCCGTGAAAGAAAGATAGTTGCTGTTAAAAAGATTTCAAGTGGATCCAAACAGGGAAAAAAAGAATATATAACGGAAGTTAAGATCATAAGCAGTTTGAGGCACAGAAACTTGGTGCAACTTACAGGTTGGTGCCATGAAAAAAACCAACTTTTACTAGTCTACGAGTTTATGCCAAACGGTAGTCTCGATTCCCATCTCTTTGGGAGCATGCCCTCACTTGCTTGGGGTGTGAGATACAAAATTTCATTAGGTTTGGCTTCTGCCTTGCTTTACCTTCATGAAGAATGGGAACAATGTGTCATACATCGTGACATTAAATCAAGTAACGTGATGTTAGATTCAGGGTTTAATGTCAAGCTTGGTGATTTTGGGTTAGCTCGACTTATGGACCATGAGTTAGGTCCACAGACTACTGGTTTAGCTGGAACTTTAGGGTACATGGCACCTGAGTATGTAAGAACAGGTAAAGCTAGTAAGGAATCAGATGTTTATAGTTTTGGGGTGGTTGCGATAGAAATTTGTTGTGGAAGGAAAGCTAGGGATTGCATTGATGGGGATTCCGAGATGGGTTTAGTGGATTGGGTTTGTTGTTTGAGTAGACGAGTTGAAATTCTGTTGGCTGTGGATGAGAGGTTGAATACCGATTTTGATGCAGAGCAAGCCGAGTGTTTGATGATGGTTGGATTATGGTGCGCACACCCTGATAGAGGGTTGAGGCCGTCTATAAGGCAAGCGATTCAAGTCCTTAACTTTGAGGCCCCTGTTCCTGATCTTCGTGTGAATGAACCCGTTCTCGGGTACCACACATCAACTACTCCTACAAGTGGTTCAGAAGATCCGTATTTAACTTCTTCGAGTATTAATATAGGGCGCTAAACTAGTACTGTTTTTTAGTTACAAGGTTTTCAGTGTTGTATATATTCTATAAACTTGTATTATTTGTTATTTCTTTAGACTATGTAAGGCTATAAATATGAATTCTTTTGGATAAAATACATAGGAGAAAATAATGGTTACTTTATACTACGTGATGGGTGGTGGTGGCACTACTACACAAAGTATTATTTGGTAAGCTACTTAGATACGGTTATGTTGAAAGAGGCGCTTTATTTTAGATACCCAAAAAGTGGTACATACCAAAGGACGGATCGTGACCGTCGGATCAAAGAGACAAGATTTAAGAATAAAAAACACGGAGGGACCACTTTTGTCAATTCCCCAAACTTACCCCACCAGCCCACCCCCTGACCTCTCACTTTACAGAACAATCAATATCAAAAAAATTGCACTTTCTCTCTCTAAAGCCATTAAAAAGCTGTAACAAAACTCAAAATCAACCAATTTTTCCCGTTAAAATCATCAAAAAATCACAAAAATGGAAGAATCATCAATTGCGCAAGCAGATCCCCAAAAAACCCGCTTCAAAATGAACCTATTGAATCTCCATAACAAGGTACGGTGCTTCCAACTAATTATTTGGATGTTTTATTGGTTGTGTTTTTTAGTGTTTACATTTGGTTAAGTTTCTGAGTGAAAAACTTTGTATATATAGATGCAAACCTAGTGTTTGATGAAATGTGTNACAGGAGTAAATGAGCTAGAATTCATCAGAATGCATGGAGGAGATAAACATACGTGGTTGACGAAGGACCAAGAAGAGGGTTTATCTTCAGACTCTCAAAAGCAAATCGCTTAAGAAATCTTGGCGCGATGCATTTATTGGAATGGGAGGGACAATTGTTGATGAACATAGAAACTAAGAAAAGAAAGACATTGATGAAAACAATGGTAGGCACTAACCATGAATCCCAATCCTTAAAGGGTTTGAATTCATGTGAAGGAGAAGGTGGTGGTGGGTTGCTACCACCACGAGGATGCACCTTGATCTCGATCATTGGTGACTCCCTTGTGGACGACCGAGCCATGTTGGTGGCTGGTCGATCCTAAGGGAACAAAACCGTATGCAAATGATGGGTGTGATCAAAGAGGTTGTTACGTGGGTTGATCATTATCATCACTTTTTTGGTTAATAAGGAAATGTCAAGAAAGGATGTTAAAGATGAATCATGGGTGGTCGGAAAACTATGGTACATCAGGCAAAGGTGTCGAAGGAATCAATCAAGGATGATATGCGATTTCAAGGAATTGACGAAAATACTACTTCTTCCGCGTTTCAAAATAGATGTAATTCGTTTATAATTTTCATGCAATACTTCAATAACTCTTAAGAATATGTCTTTTTGTTTTTCGAAGGAGCGAAACTGAAAAAGTCATGTTACTTCACATATAGACATGCATAAGCGCGCGCATATACGTTAACGTACCCACGTTTCATCACTACTACATCACTACTACACAAAGTATTATTTGGTACGCTACTTAGATACGGTTATCTTGAAAACCGTATCAAAAAATCCATTTGGTGCGGTTTCTATAAAAACCGTACCAAGTAAGTCCATTTCTTTGTGATTTGGTACGGTTATTAATAAAACCGCACCAGATAATCTTTTTTTGTACGGTTTATACAAAACAGCACCAAATAATCATTTTTTGATACGGTTTTAAAGAAACCGCACCAAATAACAAATTCAATATCATGTCTCCCCAACGGAAACCTGCTGCAAATCTGCCAACAAACACGCACTCTCATTCAATACACACACATTTACTCATCCTCATTCATCCTCAACTCAAATCTTTCAAAACTATTACATTAAACACTTCATCAACAACCACAATAAATTTAACTTAAAACTCACAAAACTTCAAAGGTAATAGTTGTATTTTTATTTACTTTTACTCATTATAAGTTTTGTTTTCTTTTTATGCTTAACTAATATATTTTTGATATTTGTATAGGTATAAACTTCTTCATCATGTATCCGAACTAGAGCTTTCAACTCATTTTAGAAAAGTTCGGATCACAAGGTGAGTTTATAAACTTTTTTGTTATTTGTAACATTATTTATCTTTATGTTGTTAGATCTAAACTTATATGTATGTAGTTAATATGTTTATTTGTGTATGTATAACATGTGCATCTAGATGTTATAAATAAATCCTTATATGAAATTAGTTATACCCGTCCGAAACTAATCTAATAGAGATTAATTTCGGGCAGTCCCCGTTTGGGACTGCCTTTTGAATATTTTGTCTCATTTAGGATGCGTATACGTTATAGCGGGTTGACTATTTAAGAAAAAAAATCGGTATACATTTCTCTTTACTCCTTCGAGTTTGCGTTTTATACGCCTACTTGGGGAGTTGAGGGGAAGTGCTGCCGATTTTTTTCCTAAATAGTCAACCCGCTATAACGTATACGCATATGAGATAAAATATTCAAAAGGTGGGTTAGGATGTGCCACATGTGACCACGTATGTTTCATTCGTACATGCATATGATTTATTATGTTGTTTTAAATTTTCAGATGGATCGAAAATGGATGTACGGCATGAACATTAATGACCCAAAATTTGTAAATGGAGTGCAAAGTTTTCTTATCGCTGCTGAGTCTAACCGAGTGGCTAAGGGAGATATTGAGATTTTTTGTCCGTGTTCGCAATGTAAAAATTTTGTACCGTATAACAATATCAAAGCGATTGAATACCATTTGCTCAAATTTGGTTTTGTCCGTAATTATACTTGTTGGTCAGAACATGGGGAATCACTAGTTGATAATAGCACATCGAGTCATGTATCAAATGCTAATGAGAATAATGATTCTTACATTAATGACAAACATGAAAATTTAAATGAGATGTTGCATGATTTAGAGGCTAATGGTGATATTGATCAAGAAGATTTACAACAATTGTTTGATGAAGCAGAGAAACCGGTGTATGATGGTTGTAAGAATTTTTCAATACTTTCGGCTGTTCTGGAGTTGCTAAAATTAAAAGCAAGTAGTAGTTGGAGTGATAGTAGCTTTACGAAGCTATTAGAGTTTTTACATAAACTACTTCCCGATAATAATGAGTTGCCCATTTCTACATACCAAGCTAAAAAAATAATGTGTCCAATGGGACTAGAAATTGAAAGAATACACGCATGTCCGAATGATTGTATGTTGTATAGGGGTGATAAGTATGAAAACTTGCATGCATGTGCTACTTGCGGAACATCAAGGTATAAAAAAGAACTGAATGAAATTGTTGATGATGTGACAAAAAATGGACCTCCGACTAAGCTATTGTGGTATTTTCCGATCATACCGAGACTGAAACGGTTATTTGAAAACAAAAAAGAGGCCAAATTGTTGCGTTGGCATTTCGATCAGCGTAAAGACGACGGGAAATTAAGGCATGTGGCTGACTCCCCTCAATGGAGAAAAATTAATAACAAGTTTCCAGAATTCAGAAAAGAGATTAGAAATATTCGATTTGGACTAAGTTCTGACGGAATCAACCCATTCGGAAACATGAGCAGTCGTTATAGTACTTGGCCGGTTCTTTTATGTATGTACAATCTTCCACCGTGGTTATGCATGAAACGTAAATACATTTTGATGTCATTGTTAATTTCTGGTCCAAAACAACCTGGTAATGACATTGACGTGTATTTGTCTCCTCTGATTGACGATATGAAAAAATTATGGAAACCGGGTGAAGAAATGTATGATGCGTTACTTCTTACTTTTCTCAATAGCTTTCTCACGTCCACCCTTAATACGGTCATTCTTATGTCCTTTAGGATGATTCTTTATACCCATAAAATCTTGAACAATATCACAAACTTTTCGGGGTGGAAGACTTGGCAAATCAGTCTCAACTTTTGACTTTAGCTCTCTCAGGTTGTCTACAAAAGAAGTCCAGTATCATAGACAGCTTATCAGTAATTACAACAATAAGAAACAGATTATCAAACATATCACTAGTGATACTACACATATACCAAACATATCACTGGTGATACTACACATATATCAAGCATATCACTGGTGATACTACACATATATCAAACATATCACTAGTGATACTACACATATACCATCCAGCAAAAACATTTATTGTGTTTGTCTATTACAGTGAAAGGCACAAAAACCATCTTGTACATAAAAAGTACATAATTAATACCTTGGTGTAAAATCCAGTAATGATCTTCATTATATACTCAGCATTAACCTCAAAAACAACACGAAAATTGCCAAGAACTCCATAAGCTTACCCCCACAAACTTATACTTTCATCCTCATCAAAATGTCAAAAATATTATATAACCAAATTAAACATCTTAACATAAACAACTTATAAATAAACAGACTAACAATTATCACTGGTGATAATAAACGTATATCACTGGTGATACTAAACGTATATCACTTGTGATACTAAACCAGCTTATAATCATCAAACTTCAAAATATCACTGGTGATACCACACATACGTTACAGAGCAGATTCAAAACAACAATTAGACACAAAAATAACATTCAAATGCAGTTAAAAGCATAAATTCAACTAACAACTTAATTAATAAGCAAAATTACAGGAGCAGATAACAAGATTATCAAACATTTTTTACTCACACATTTCATCAAACACTTGGTGTGCAACTTGATAAGAAGAAATGTTAACAACTTGATTCACATAATTATCAACTGATTCAACAACATTATCAACCGCAACAATATCAATCAAATCTGCTTCTGAAACAAACACTTATTTCAGATCAAAAGAAGCCATAAAAAATGATGATAATGATCGGAACGGTGATGATGATCGGAGTGGTGATGGTGATGGTGATCGGAATGGTGATGATGAAAGACACGGTAACTGTCGATCGGAACAGTGATGGTAATCGGAGTGGTGATCGGAACAGTGATGGTGATGATGAGATGATGACCAGAACACTGATGGTGATGATGATCGGAATGGTACTTATAGGTGGGGATAACTGATTTATGAATGGAAGGAATGAGAGCAGAGGAAACACACACGAAGTGTGTGTAAAAAATGAAGCGAATGAAAAAAGAAAGAAAAGAAAAGGCTTTATATAGTTGGGAGTATTAAGGTTAAGCATATTAAATTTTAGATTAATCTACACCATTAGATCAAAATGGATGGAAGGTGGGGATTTATCCATTGGTATGCATCAAAATATAGGTATGCAATTGAATTTTCCTCTATGTTGAAAACCATATCAAAAAAATCCATTTGGTGCGGTTTCTATAAAAACCGTACCAAGTAAGTCCATTTCTTTGTGATTTGGTACGGTTATTAATAAAACCGATACAGATAATCTTTTTTTGTACGGTTTATATAAAATAGCACCCAATAATCATTTTTTGATACGGTTTTAAAGAAACCGCACCAAATAACAAATTCAATATCATGTCTCCTCAACGGAAACCTGCTGCAAATCTGCCAACAAACACACACTCTCATTCAATACACACACATTTACTCATCCTCATCCTCAACTCAAATCTTTCAAAACTATTACATTAAACACTTCATCAACAACCACAATAAATTTAACTTAAAACTCACAAAACTTCAAAGGTAATAGTTGTATTTTTATTTACTTTTACTCATTATATTTTTTTTTTTCTTTTTATGCTTAACTAATATATTTTTGATATTTGTATAGGTATAAACTTCTTCATCATGTATCCAAACTAGAGCTTTCAACTCATTTTAGAAAAGTTCGGATCACAAGGTGAGTTTATAAACTTTTTTGTTATTTGTAACATTATTTATTTTTATGTTGTTAGATCTAAACTTATATGTATGTAGTTAATATGTTTATTTGTGTATGTATAACATGTGCATCTAGATGTTATAAATAAATCCTTTATATGATTGTTTATACCCGTCCGAAACTAATCTAATTAGAGATTAATATCGGGCATCCCCGTTTGGGATGCCTTTTGAATATTTTTGTCTCATTTAGGATGCGTCATACTTTTATAGCGGTTGACTATTTAAGAAAAAAATCGGTATACATTTCTCTTTATTACTCCTTCGAGTTTGCGTTTTATACGCCTCTCTTGGGGGAGTTGAGGGAAGGTATGCCGATTTTTTTTCCTAAATAGTCACACCGCCTATCAACGTATTACGCACTATGAGATAAATTTCAAAAGGTGGTNATCATGTATCCAAACTAGAGCTTTCAACTCATTTTAGAAAAGTTCGGATCACAAGGTGAGTTTATAAACTTTTTTGTTATTTGTAACATTATTTATTTTTATGTTGTTAGATCTAAACTTATATGTATGTAGTTAATATGTTTATTTGTGTATGTATAACATGTGCATCTAGATGTTATAAATAAATCCTTATATGAAATTAGTTATACCCGTCCGAAACTAATCTAATAGAGATTAATTTCGGGCAATCCCCGTTTGGGACTGCCTTTTGAATATTTTGTCTCATTTAGGATGCGTATACTTTATAGCGGGTTGACTATTTAAGAAAAAAATCGGTATACATTTCTCTTTACTCCTTCGAGTTTGCGTTTTATACGCCTACTTGGGGAGTTGAGGGAAGTGTTGCCGATTTTTTTCCTAAATAGTCAACCCGCTATAACGTATACGCATATGAGATAAAATATTCAAAAGGTGGGTTAGGATGTGCCACATGTTGTAACAACCCGCATTTTCAGGACATTTTTCCAAATTACTATTCACGAGTTACTATTCATCATTTACTATTCGTCGGTCACTATTCATCATTTTATTATTCATCATTTTCGGAGTCCGTTTGTGATTCTGAGAAGCGTTACTATTCATGTGACACTATTTATCCCGGAAGAAAAACACTATTCATGGTCATCATGCATCATCACGTAAACCTGGTTTACGGGTTTGTGTGTTTTCATTTACGTATGTTCATTTATTCAATAAACGCTACCACTCAGTTTTACTACTAACATATACCCGATACTCCCGTCTACGATCCTAATATATTTTCATACTCATTATAATAATATAAAATTTTATATTATTAATTTACCTGGCGTTTTGAGACCTGTTGCTATATTTTCCAGTATACGCTAATAATTTCGTCGAATCACGATATCTCAACACGACAATTATTTTAACACCCGATTCTCATCAAGAATGTAATTTTATAATTTTTACAACGTCGTCACATTTTATTTGGTATCGTTAAACTTTATTTCTAGCAAACTCGGTACCCGGTATCCCCTAAAACTACTAATATCTAACATAATCTACTAAAAGTCTTACAAAATCTCCAAAATTTCTTCACCCCCATCCCAATCTCTTACACTTTGAAAATATTTCACTAACTTCATTAATTAAGTTGTACCATTGTCCAATATATTTTCCAAACTATTTTATATACACCAACACTTTAAGATAGATCAAACTAGCTAAAAAAATATCATATCTTCCTCTCCATCTTTTATGATCAGCCAAGACCAAGAACACCAAGAAGAATCCATGGTTTTTTCAAGATCAAGACATAATCAAGCTTTACTTTAATTCCTTGTTAAGGTTTTGTGATAAAAACCTAGGTTTCTTAATCAATTTCTCACCAAATCACCTCAAATCTTCAAGTAAGCTTCAAGTGAACTTTTTCATCATCTCATACTTTCATTTAACTAGTAACATGATGTATTTTCAAGTCATAGTAGTAGATCATGCAAATA
>LBNU01011765.1:23031-33104 GCA_014162995.1 Artemisia annua | reverse complement strand
GATCGGCCGAAAGCTTTTAAAGATTCATTGAGACGATTCTTGAAATGCAAGAATCGAAATATTCCAATTGTTGCACCTAAAGAGATGTATGCCAAACCTTGGAATGAGTGGATTGAGTACGAGGCAATTGTAGACTTGCACGTCGAAGGGAAGGTTGATATTAGTTTTATACATTGGTGGGCGATGTAAGTTAAACCTCTTTCAAATTGCCAAATTCTTGTTTCAATTTCTTATTTCCTAGCTTTACTTGATCTATTTCCTACTTTTAGTCCATAGTTTTAACTCTTTTTTATCTTAATTTTTGGTAAAACAACAAACTGCTCATCAGTCTTTTACACGTCTGCACAACCATTAATCTGAAATTTGGTTCAAATTGCAGCTTTTGTTGGATTTGCTTGTGGTTTAGTTATTTATTTTTAGGCTTGAACTAGCTCATTCTGTCTGATTTAAGATTTTAGTGCAGTAGTTTGTTTAGTGCATTTTAGCTTTTGTGCCTTATTAGAGGTCTAATAAGGTACTGATGTGTTAGAGGTCTAACAGTATATAAGCAACTAACTTGTATTTCATTTTCTTGATAACAGGCATTTACATTCAGTTGTAAATGGTCTTCGTGAAAACAAATTCACTTTCCTCAACCCACATCACATCTCATCGGGTGAATGTTTAAGAAATGATAAACAAGTCGTGAATCACATTCTTGAAACTAGGCGACTAAACCTGGGAAAAGAAATATATGTGGCACCTTATTTGAAAGGGTATTGTCTTTGCTTGTTATACAGATAATATTACTTGTGCTTTATATCTATAATAAATGATTAAAACTTTTGTGTAGGCGTCATTGGCTTCTTTTTGTGGTTTGCCCAAACTTGCGGGCGGGTTATATTGTAGATTCCGCTATAGAGGATAATGAGAGAAATTATTATTTCCCAGAGATAGTAGAGAGGTAAATTTTCTAACATTGACTTTGAGTTGACATGTAATTTTTGAGAAAATAGTTGAAGTTAATGAAATGCCATACTTTTCAATATAGGGCTTTTGAGATCAAGTTTGATTGGACGATGGCTAAGGTAAATAATCTAAAATTGTTGTGTATATATAATTGATTTGGTTGTTGCATTTGTGTAACTATGTTTGTTTATTTAATTTTAGTGTTTCCAACAAAAGGGTCATTGGGAATGCGGATAATATTTGATGAAGTTCATGCATGACCTTATTGTAAAAAAAGAACCCGACTTTCCAAAAAGAGTAAGTATTTCCTTTTATGCTCGAGATTATAGCGGGTAGGCTGCTGTTGCAGCGGGTCATGAAATTAAATACAAAATCATTTTATTATTTTTACAATTTCAGCAATATTGTAATGCAATTGACTGGAAGTTTTTCATATTGAGATAATTTATAAAGCTTTTTAGAAATGATCAGGGATAGATCTTTGACTAATGGGGATGGTTATGAAATCTTGTATACTGTTATGAATAAGGTCGGTATGATTAATGAGGATGAGTAAAGGTGTGTCACTTGGTTTTATTGCGAAAAAATATGACTAATATATCTATATTTGTTTTTATAGCTTTGGAATGATACACGCCGTTTACAACCGCGGGAGATCGACCAAGTGGCTAATCTAATACTGAACGAGTTTTATAGGGATGTTGTACGTCCTTTAGATACAACGGCTCCCTAGTCCAGATTTTATATTTTGGTGATGATGACGTTTAACGATTGTAATGGATAACTTTTATATTTTGGTGATGATGACGTTTAAACGATGATAACACTTAAGATTGTAATGGATAACTTTTAATGTTAAATGTTAAGTTTGTTAAGTATTGTTTGTGTATATGTTGAAATGTTGGGTCTCCTGCGGAAACACAGCAATTATGGTACAGGTTTATGGTAGTGTTTGGATACAGGTTTATGGTAGTGTTTGGATACAGGTTTTCGAAAATAATATTTTTTTGAAAAAAATAGTTTTTTGGTGCGGTTTATTAAGAAACCGTACCAGAAAAGAAAATATTTGGGTGTTTTATATTGAAGACATTTGGTACGGTTATTAAAAAAACCGCACCAAATAATCATTTTCTGCTACGGTTTCAAAACCGTACCAACACACATTTTATTTTTTGGTACGCTAGTATTTGGTGCGGTTTTAAAACCGTACCTAAAGGCTTTTAAAACCGTACCAAATGAGATTTTTGTGTAGCAGTGTGGCGGTGGTGCGTGATGGTGTGTGGCGGTAGTGGGTGGTGGTGGTGGGTGGCGGTTGTGGTTGTGGAGGTGGTGAGTGCTGGTGGTTTGTGGTAGGTGTTGGTGGTGGGTGGTAGCGGTGGGTGGTGGTGTCGGTGGGGGTGTCCAACACCTTGTAAAACAGAAAGGCTAATATTTGGAACTTGAGACGGTAGTGATGAGAAGTATTTACCAACAGGTCCATCTAGAGGTGTAAATGTGTCTTCATCTCCCCACAATATGTTGACGGGTATTTTTATTTGTGGCATCTATTGAACCAGGTTCGGCCCTGGTGGTCCAGTTACGATCGAGACAAAGGCATCGAGTGCTCCTTCAGCAAGTGTTGGCTCCCTGATGATCTGGTGCAAGATGAATGCTTTTGTCATCATACATGTAAAAGTAGAAAACAAAAGATATCAAGTCAATATTACCTCGACGAGATCATCATCGACAGTCTTTATTTCCATAAACTGATAATAAGATGTTTCTAAGGCTCTCTCAGCACAAGTTACATAATAACAAATGTTACAATGTGGATGTTTTCTGATACTAAACTCATTGTATGTGTGAAGCCAAAAAAGATGGGAACCTTTGCGTGACCCGCTCAAACAAGAATGATGCAATTGCTTTTTGCTTAAACAAGAAATCAATAAGTATTAACAAAGGGAATGTTGGACGTATTAATGTCTCGTATGCCACAGAGATCAAGATGGGTCAAAATAAAAGGCCTGTAGATAGTTTCTGGTTTGGGCCGCAGGCCAGCAAACCCATTAGATGATAGAAACGGTTATATAGTTTTAGGGTTACAACGGTTAGAAGTATTATAACGTTGTGGTGAATCGTTGTGTCCTTTATGAAGCAACGATTCATCTAGTATATATGGGATACAATTCTGTAAACAAAAATTAACCCATTCAGTTTTAATATACCAGTTTATTATGGGTTCACCCATCTCTCTTGTTTCTTTGTTTCATTATTGTATGTTGCATGAATGTTGCTTAGATCATTCGATCCTGGAAACCCCCACAAATAACATGTCAAACAGGGAATACAAGCTTAATCCGCCAATCATCAACTATTGCCTTATTGTTCATGCCACCCACACAATTTAACATAACAAGCCCTCGAACCAGTGAATTCTGAGCATCTATAGTTGAAGAAAATAATTTAGGTTACTAGGTTTGCAAGAGTTGGTTTGACCGCAGATATATACTTAAATGAAAGTACGGAACTGCACCTGCTGCAGCAATAACACATGCAAGACTTCCAACAGAGTTGCCTATAAGCACTGTGGGACTTTGGACGACTTCGTTTAAGAAATCCGATATCAGCTGTTATATAATTAAGTGGTGCATCATTAGATTGAATTCTACAATTTTGAATATGAATTTTACATAGTGATAACCAAACTTTTACCAAATCAAGAATATACCTGTCACCTGTGCCCATGCTTCCATGGTGTATTCAAAACCGACAGGCTTATCGGAAGCACCAGAACCAAGAAGATTTATGGCATAAACTGTACTGGTCTGAGCCAAAGTTGGGATATTCCTGGCAGGTCTGAGCCAAAGTCGGGATATTCCTGGCAAGTGTTTAAAATTTAATAGACAAGTTCAAGCACATGAACATGCTATTGCTATACGGGCACATACACAAAGCTCAGATGTTTATATGTCGGAAACCATTGTTACCCAAAAAAAAAAGAAAAAAAGAAAAAAACGGATTCTTTCTTTCACATTCCCCTATTTCCACAAATGTGTGAAGTTTCTTTTGCTAGCAAGGTTAGATAAATCTACCTATTCACCAATTAGCAATTATTACAAGAACTTTGTTTTTCGTCCAGCAATTTTGAAACTTTTGCAAATGTTAATAAAAAAGCGCCCAAGCAATAACAACAACAATGCACATATAAGGATATACATCATTTTACGCGGTTCAGGCAATCAATGGCCATACTAGCTACTCCAACGACAAAAATACCCAATCCCGCCAGAACGGGGGTGGGTATATAGGAGATAAACATCACACACCTAGAAAGAAGCCCCATGGCACCATATATACAATTTACTTGCACATAATTCAAATTGTATAAAAAAACTACGTACATACACATTATCATCATATCTTACTTTTTTCAAAAAAAAATTGTATAAATCACAATGTTACCGCACAAAAAGCATACAGTTTTAAAAAACATACTAATTATTATTGCTTTGTTTCTCAATTTTTTAAAAAATGAATGATTTTACTTTTATACAATTATTTAAAGATTTGTTTGAAGTTTGTAATTTTTAGTATCATTAAGTGCAATATAAGAAACTCGTTATATTATTCACAACTGTATTTAAACTTGAACTATATTTGAAATGGGACAATAATTATGTGACAATAATTATACAACTATAACATTTATTGGGCTTCGGGGCCCGAACTTTCTGTCCAACCCGACCTGAGCCAAACCATATCTCCAAAACGGGTCACATCCAAAGTCCGTCTCTATTCACCCTCTCACATGTACTACTGTGTTTTTGGATCCGGAATCCTCACCTCCGAACACCGAACTCCAGCACTGATCTGATCCGATATGGTAAACCCGTCACAACTACAGTGAAAATATGTTATTTTATTCCGTGTGTGGTTGCGAATTTGTCCAGGTGTTTTGGTTGTACTGCAGCCCCGTTCTTAGCCACACCTTGCGTTTACTTATCTTCATAAACCCAAGACAAATTCTTCGTGATAAGGTTTGGCTACATTGATAAGAAACCCAAAAAAAAACAAAAACAAAATCGTCGTGATAAGGTTTGCCATATTTCTTTTTTTTCCTTCTTTTTTTAGGTTTTCTGATGTTATCAATGGTTGATTTATACTTCTGATTACTTCAATTATATTCGATTAAACTGTTGCCTATCATCTAACTAAATTAGGGTTTCCAATTTTTAGGGTTACACTTTTGATTGATTCGATTATGTTTTGGGGGTTTTTTTAGGGTTTCGTTGTTTGTCAAACTTACTTTACGCCAGATGTTTGTATAGATGACCTGTGCTGTTTGGTATTGTGAATATGTGTTTAGTTGAAAAAGTTGCTTTATCTTTTTAGTAGACTATAGTTATTCTATGCCCGTTGGGATTTGATGGTGATTTTGGTTTAAGGCTTTAAGCTGTGTATTCAAGGGTGGTGGGTTTGTTGAAAGTAGTGCTGATGCTGGAAAAATTATAACCACTTTGTAACTTTTTTATGTGTTTGATTTGCAGGCATTATATATAAGATACATTTATTGTTGGCTATTGTTGCAAGCTATGTTGGTCTCACCTGGTATATGTTATTTGCTGCCCGTTTGGATCCTGCAAATTTTGTCTCACTAACGTGGGCTATTGTTGGCAACTATGTTGGTATGTTTGCTGTTTGCCCAGCCCACACCTGCTGTATGAAGTTTGTCTACGTTCCTCTCTCATTTCTTTTGGTCCGGCCGATACATCCACACCGGTGACAAATTGTCCGGTGCTGTATAGTTCCATGATGCTGGGCTATGATGAGTGTAAATAAAGTCGATTAAAGTTGAGGATGGCCATCTATTGGCACGTTAACCTGCTAATGTTGCAACCATGGCGAGCCCACCCAATTTTTCGACAAATCTGTCTTAGCCACGGTTGTGCCAAAATACATATTCGGATTTTCACCGGGCTATTTCTCACTGAGAGGGGAACGTGAGACAAACTGTGTACGATTCAAACGGGGGGGTTTAAAGGCTGTACAAGTGATGCGGCGGTCATCATTACTTGATGTGTGTCCTAACTCAGCGGCACATGCTTTACTAAAAGGTATGGTGGGTGTTTTTTGGCCCAGAAAAAGTGCACTGCTTGCTAGTGTGCTGTCATTCGTTTTCTTGGTCGAATCCTATTGAAACTTTTGATTGCAATTTTGGTTGCAAAAGGCGATGATGAAATTTCTACGTGTTACCTATTTCATGAGTGTTAATCACGGATTCCCGTATCTTGGCAGGGTAACCAGGGCATTTGTGTGGTTGCAGCCATGGCGGGTGCATAAAGTGACTCAATGAAGTGCAGATCTGAGCCTCTTTTCATAAATATTACCAGCACCACAAAAATTTTTTACGCCATCTATTGTAATTGTTTTATGCATGCCGGCTTATTCAGTTTCACAAAAGGCTAAAATCAGTGGTGGAGTGCGCTAAGCCATAGATAGATGTCAAACAAAAGGTTATGTAACCTCACTTACAAAGATCACTTTTTTGTTCACAACCATTGTGGATGTATACACTTTTTTAAGAACCAAAGTGCACAAGATTTCTGATGCACTTCGATTAAAGGCGTTCCCATTCGTCTTTTGAGCAACCGTGTGATGATAAAGAATCTGAAATTCACTCCAATGAAGCCTTTAGAGGCTGCATTTTTGAGATCAGTGTTATTGTCTTGGCTTGCAAATTATAAGCCATTGGATATGTTTGCAAGGTTTCTTTTCAGCCCGCCTTTTCGAAAAGAAACAATAGGCTAAACCTGAGGTCATACCTATTTTTGCAAGGCAGGTTACTAGACCTGCAGCCATGCCTTATGTATCCTCTATTGTAATTTTCTTTGCCAAAATCTAACGCATGAAGCTTCAGTTGTCTCACTTACCTTATGTATCCGGTAAGTTTGTGTTATTTTCTAAATTGGTTAAAGTTCTTATTTTTATTGTAATTCAAGATTAGTTTTTGTGTTGGGCTTATGTTCATTGGGGTGTGGTTTAGTTTGTATGGCTTAAATTAGGGGTGGGTTATCTGTAAAAAAAGTTTGCGATTCTTAAGTGTTTTTGGAAACCTCATACACTTACTTTTTTTGGCTTATGAGATTGTTTAGTTGAGCTTACGGCTTAACAAAAAAATTATAATGCTTGGACTTGGAAGTTTGTATTTTTGGACTTATTGACTTACATATTAGTAAAGTTTGTATTTTTTTTGCCCTTATATTAGTTACATTTTTTTTGGCTCATTGGCTTAAGGGGTGTTTGGATTAGCTTATTTTGTTACCGTATGAGCTAATTTATCTTTTTGAAACCTGATAAGGCCACCTGCAGTTGGATTAGCTATCAGTTGCCAACTTTGTTTGGATTGTCATTTTTTTTAAAGTTTCTATTTGAATAACATTTATGTTGGTTCTGAAACAGAGCAATCATGTAGCGGCATTGAAGGTGCTATTTAAAAGCCAGCCACACAAATATTTTGGGACTTTATTTCTATGACCAAAGAAAACCTTGAAGTCGAAATTCAATGCTGCTCATGTTTGCTCACATTGAAGCAGGGAAAATGACGGTTGAAGGTATAAGAACATGTACCTTGAATCTTACGTGATCATTGTTTGGTTTTCGGCTTATGTTTCATAGGCTCACTTTTGTGACTTACTTTGATAATTTTCCGCTTATATAAGCCGAAATTTTTTTAAAATAAGCCGCACAAACTAAGGTTATAAAAATAAGTACAAAACCAAATAACCCATAAACTGGCTATATAAGCCGAAACAAATTATGACTGCTTATTACTGCATTAGAGGTTGTTTTGGATCCTCTTGATACATGAAAAAAAAATGAAGAAACTAAAAAATTAGCAAGGTTGTCATGGGAAAAATGACAGTAGAACATGTGGTCGTTTTGGTTGATGAGTGAAATCAAATAGGAAAATTAGTGTTTTGTCTACTGCATGAGATTTCCGTTCACACAAATGCAGTGACTGCATCATTTTTGGTTCTCTCATTTCTCATATTTCGAACGTCCTAGATTTTTTATAACTTAATGTTTTTGTTTGATGTTTAACTGATGTAAATTTTGTATCCAATTACCTATTTCTTTTCCCTATTCAGATTCTTCCTCTTTCTGCTGCCAACCCAACACTTGCCCAGGTCTATGATATACAATGTTCATGCCATGAACCCTGAACTGTTTTTATTTACGAGGAAAAGGAAGAGGACGCTGCACCTTTTGTTCCAAAAAGGAAAAGGGGTAGACCACTAACTCCGGTCACAGGTATGATTTAAACCTTCTATTTTTTTGAATATCATTGTTTGACAATTCGTTAGTGTTTTTTTTAACATATTTTTCCTTATTAAATTACTGCAGTTAATCATTAGGGTGGATAGGCCGTGTCATGGTTCTTACTTTTTTACATTGTTATTTAACTGTGTTTGTAATTTTTTTTAAATCGTTTTGTGTACCAATAACTAAGACTACATAAAATCTAAGATTGTTTTTCAGTACTATAGACACTTGAAAGTCTCGAATTACTAATTTTTCATAGTAATTTTTGCAACCACTTTATTATACTTCCTTATTTCTGAAATTAGATAATACCAGTGTACATAAAGTTCTTTTAATTCAGTCCAATAGCAGCATGATGGATGCCACAAATATTGAATAAATTATCAGGTGTATAATATTAGACTTACGTCACTTCGGTAAAACCGATGCTTATCGCCGGCTAAAATGGTTCAATATAGGTGTGTTGACTTAGCTTTGTTGAGTGCGATCTGAAACATTTTATTAGAGCATGAAAACTAGAGGGTTATCTTGAAAGGAATGAAAAAAATTACCCACATAGTTGACTACTTTTCTGCGTTACCACGATTAGCATTTTACCCGTTTCAGATTTTTTAGCTTTGTCACACGTTTACTCATTTGACCCATTTTAATGTAAACACCATATAAACGTTAGTCATTGCATCGTTCATCGTTGTTTAAACTACGTAATTATCGTCACTATACAGCCATAGGTCCATAACAGTGGTTAACAACATGGCATTGTTTGATTAGCTTCTAGCTTGAGGCTCCTAAGTTTAAGCTCCTCACGCCTTTGATTTTTCAAATCGTCTTAGGGTGATTCTCTTACACATCCTGTTTGTTTGTCTTTAACTGTTTTATAATTATCTCCTTAGGATCAAGCTAACTGAATGAGATGGTTGGCAACGTTTAAAGACCGGAATCAAGTGTAACTTAAAAAGAGTTACCTGCCCCAAGGAGAGTCAGACCAGAAAGTTACTATCAGATCAAAATTTTCGGAACCCGCGCAGCAGGAGTAACATAGCCAAAAATTCAGTAAGGAACTTTGTACTTGGTTAATTACATCTTGATCTCTTATTTTAAAACTTTACATGGATCTAATTACTGAAACTATTGGCAGCTATGAAAAGTGAAAACGAAAAGATCGAAGACGAGTAATTCAACAGCACAACGGAGCAAAGTTGAGCCGACAACGAAAATGCAGGTATGTTATAAATATTATTACTGCTTATCAGAAATCGTTGCACACTTTTTTCGATGTTTTTAGTTAACCAATAAATACCTGATAAAAACCGGGTTGGTGCAGCAGCCCCACGACGAATTGTCAACCAAATTTGATTTCATATCTCACAAAATGCAAATAGTATTAATCAATCAATCTGAGCTCATATTGCGAACTAAAGGCCAAAACCGGTATTAAAAAAATGTTGATTACGATTCAGATAACAAGGAGGTTAAATCAAGGATTTTGAGTAAAGGTTAAAATTGGTTGCATTTGTATAAATAATGGATTATGAATAGCTACATGTGTAAGCAAGGTTTACAAAGTAGGAAAACGGCATTTGAGCAACCTTTTTATTTGACACACCTTTCTAGAAATCCAAAGCTAGCATGTTGTCTATCGGAATTAAGAAAACACAGTTTTCTGAAAATTTAAGCACTCTGTATGATGATTTCTTGAAAATGATCACAATATTCGTATGTATTAGTTAACATAGAAACATTAGCATAAAGTTAGAAATCAAGAATTACTGAACTGAAGTACAGAATTGAAGTATTAGTACGCAGACAGTCGCATAATTATA
>LBNU01011765.1:3732-22782 GCA_014162995.1 Artemisia annua | reverse complement strand
AGTAAAATGTAGCAAAACAAAGATTATGCAAGACTTGAAACTAAAATTGTATTTTACCAAAAACTAAAGTTTATACTTTGTCGTTAACAAAACTTAGCAAAGATCGTAAAATATAAATAACGTTTTTAAGCGATATTTGTATTAACATTATTCACAACTGTATTTAAACTTGAACTATATTTGAAATGGGACAATAATTATGTGACAATAATTTTAGAACAATTTGAAATGAAAAGAAAGACTATTATTTTGAGATGAAAGGAGCAGTACTAGTTGGATGTTTTTTGTTTTGCATCATTAAGGATCAACTTTGTTGAAATTCAAGGCTTGATATTTGATAACTTGTATAGGTGAAAAACTAGGTAAAGAAATAGGTAATGTTATTAATGTATTTGGGGTAACGGTACGTAAGTGTATCTATCAACTGATTGGTTATGAATTTGAGCCTCAAAGACTTTCGTGAAACATATACAGTAATACATAATTGTTTTCATAATTTCCGTTTGAAAAATGGGCCACATTATAGTTTTTACAGTTATTGTTATGTGTTATGGGAGGTGATTTGCACACATGTTTTTGATTTGCATGTATTAGTGTACAATCAGTTAAAACATGTTATAAATACTATACAATTTTTTGATGCATAAAATGAAGTGTGCCAATAAAAAATAAGAATATGCAAATCAATTACTAGTGCTATTCGTGTTTGTATTTTCATAGACATAATCCTCCATGGAGATTTCCCTCCCATCATACATGTGGCTAATATCCGATTGACTAACTAAAAGTGTGTTTAAAATGCTTACGCATGGTACATAACCCCTTTGCTTTGAATTTGTATATTACTAATGTGATTTCGTGGTGTGCACATCAATTATTGTGGTGTGCATTTCAACTTTTAAAAAGTGTTCTATTAATGATCAATTGATTGATTGCGTTAACAAATACACCTTTTACGCGTCGTCAGAAGTCACAACGTTACAAACCTCTCTTAGTTACACATGAAAGTGGGGGAAAATTCATTACTCGATCACGGTGATAACCGAACTAAAATGAAAGGAGTATGTGTTTTTCATATATTTAAAGAAAATATATATTTTTTTTTTCTTAAAAACTTATAGCATCAGTGAAGTCTTAGAGTCAAAATTTTAAATGTTTACTAACATGTAAGTTTTTTCAGCGTTCATTTCTCATCCTTATGTATAATATAATTGGCATTTTCTTATATTAACCAAAATTAATATAACATATTATTGCAATATATTGAACAATTAAGTTCTTTAAAAGTATACATAATTTTATCATCATCTAACAAAACTCACAATAGCAACGCAACCAAATTTTATCGAAATAGTAACCATCGTCACTATACGCGAATACTCGTCTAGTTATAAGTAATTGATGAGTGAGAGTTATAAAGGGTGAGTGGCGATTGAGTGAGAGAAAGTGAGATAATATAAAGATGAATGTCTGTGATTGAAGAGATTTTGATGAGTGAGATTGTGAGAATTAGTTAGAGGTAGCACAATAGTCGGGTCGGTCGCATCACATGTCTAGACGGGTTTGGGTATAAATCAGTCCGGGTTTAGATGTGTTTTTTGTAAACATGAGATAAATGAACTCGGGTCTAGATGGAT
The DNA here is from genome assembly GCA_014162995.1 of Artemisia annua. Taxonomy (NCBI): domain Eukaryota; kingdom Viridiplantae; phylum Streptophyta; class Magnoliopsida; order Asterales; family Asteraceae; genus Artemisia; species Artemisia annua. The sequence continues at coordinate 21,145 of LBNU01011765.1, read as the reverse complement.
CTTGGTCGGGTTGACCCGTCAATTTTCAAAAAAGAAAAGAAAAAAGAAAAGTTTATATTCAGTAAAAAATTGAAAAAGAGAAAAAGTAAAATTTTTCATTGATTCACTGGACATGTTGTTTAATTGTCATATCATTTTATTTTATATGAACTACCAAAACTTTTTTTAACAGAAACTACCCAAATTAAACTCATTCATAAAATTTGAAATGACCCAGTTAAACTCGTCGACTACAAATATCTAACTTAATGGATCTCAAATTGTCACCGCTAGCATTATCATAAGAGAAACCATTGACACGCTTTATACTTTAGTTGAGACACTTTATTGTATAAGTAGTTAAAACAGGTTGTACTTAAAGTATAATCGTCTAATGCATATAATAAAATGTAGGTAAAATTGCATATATATCTCTCTCAAAGTGAATAATTGCATATATATATATATATCCTTTGTATAAGTTTTTGATGCACATAGTATAATGGTTTTTATGCATGCTTTAGATATATATGCAATTATGCATTTTCGAAAGGATATACTCGCTCCGTCCCAAATTATAAGTCCATTTTTATATTTTTGGTTGTCTCAAAATCTTTGTCCACTTTCCTATTTGAACCAATCAAAATACATTTTAGTAAAGAAAGAAAAAATTTGATTAGTGGATAATGTATTCCAAGATTAAAAGCGTGCAAATCAATTCATTTTAGCGTAATGTTAAATGTCATAATTTATTTGCGAGTAAGAGTATTAATTAACCAAATGAGCCTAGCTCAGATGGCCACCCAATTTGGGGGGAGGTTTTTACCTTCCTAGGCAAGGTCTCAAGTTCGAGTCTTGTCTAGGGCGATAGGAGTTTCCTCTTGTGTGTGTAAAGAGAAGGGTGTCATTGCCTTCTGGGCTGGACCCAACCTGATTGTGTGAATTAAACTTCACACATGTGTCGTGATTAATTATCTTTCCTTTTCTTGGGTTAAGTGTAAGATGTATGATTTGGTTTTTTAAGATAAAATAAATAAATAAAAAATAAAAAAGATGCCACCAAATCTGAAAAAGTTTAAGCCGTATAAAAATGGCAAACAGAAACACAAGCTAAAGTGGAGAGCACTTTACGGTTTAACCAAAACTCAATCAAACTAATCCCAATCCAAACACTTGCCATAAACCATCATGTTTACTACATAATCCCACTTTTGGATAGATTTATGGATTAGAAGATTCAACTTAAACACAAAATTCTCATTTCCAACTTCATTTTCGAATACCCTTTTCGTTTAATTTGACAAATTTAACCATTAATTTGATCAATTTCATCTTTTTATAAAAGTCAGTTTTCATGCCCTGTTGCTCAATTTCAATCAATTCTGCATCTTTTTATCAATTGAATCACAGATTCAGATACCCTTTTGGCTTAATTTGATACCAGGTTGATCAATTTTGAGTTATATGCATTAATTAAGAAAGCCCCTTTTGTGAATTTTTTTATAAATTTTGCTGTTTTTTGTAATTTGAATCTGAAATTTGGATACCCATTTGGATAAAGTTTATAAATTTAAGGTTTTTGTAGTTTTTTGTATTAGAATTATGTCTGGGTTATGGAGATTAAGAAAGATTCAGGACATTATAATCTCAACACCGAACACATCGAAAAGAAGTTTGATTAATTGTTTGTTGTCTGGTCCGTATGTTAGACCGANCCAGTTAAACTCGTCGACTACAAATATCTAACTTAATGGATCTCAAATTGTCACCGCTAGTATTAGCATAAGAGAAACGATTGACACGCTTTATACTTTAGTTGAGACACTTTATTGTATAAGTAGTTAACACAGGTTGTACTTAAAGTATAATCGTCTAATGCATATAATAAAATGTAGGTAAAATTGCATATATATCCCTCTCAAAGTGAATAATTGCATATATATATATATATATATATATATATATATATATATATATATATATATATATATATATATATATATATATATATATATATATATATATATCATTTGTATAAGTTTTTGATGCACATAGTATAATGGTTTTTATGCATGCTTTGGATATATATGCAATTATGCATTTTCGAAAGGATATACTCGCTCCGTCCCAAATTATAAGTCTATTTTTATATTTTTGGTTGTCTCAAAATCTTTGTCCACTTTCCTATTTGAACCAATCAAAATACATTTTAGTAGAGAAAGTAGAAATTTGATTAGTGGATAATGTAGTTAGTGGGAATCTCTTAAACTTTGTGCAAATTAAAAGTGGACTTATAATTTGGGACGGAGGGAGTGTATGCTAAAAGTATTCATAAAGATTAAAGAGCATTGATTGACATGCATAATTTGTGTGCCTAATTATATGTCTAATCTTATGTGACATCATTTTGTTGGTAATACCGGATGGACCCACTTCATCACTAACCAATAAAACACTTCTACATCACTTGAGGCATAAAATTAGGCACCTATTTAAGCCCCTCAATCATTTTCCAAGATTAAAAGCGTGCAAATCAATTCATTTTAGCGTAATGTTAAATGTCATAATTTATTTGCGAGTAAGAGTATTAATTAACAAAATGAGCCTAGCTCAGATGGCCACCCAATTTGGGGGGAAGTTTTACCCTCCTATGCAAGGTCTCAAGTTCGAGTCTTGTCTAGGGCGATAGGGGTTTCCTCTCGTGTGTGTAAAGGGAAGGGTGTCATCGCCTTCTGAGCTAGACCCAACCTGGTTGTGTGAGCTCGCTAAGCCTTCTAAGCTAGGGGCCATGTAGCCACAAATTGCCGTTAAAAAAAAAAAAAAGTATGAATTAAACTTCACACATGTGTTGTGATTAATTATCTTTCCTTTTCTTGGGTTAAGTGTAAGATGTATGATTTGGTTGTTTAACATAAAATAAATAAAAAAATAAAAAAGATGCCACCAAATCTGAAAAAGTTTAAGCCGTATAAAAATGGCAAACAGAAACACAAGCTAAAGTGGAGAGCACTTTACGGTTTAACCAAAACTCAAATCAAATTAATCCCAATCCAAACACTTGCCATAAATCATCATGTTTACTACATAATCCCACTTTTGGATAGATTTATGGATTAGAAGATTCATCTTAAACACAAAATTCTCATTTTCCAACTTCATTTTCGAATACCCTTTTCGTTTAATTTGACATATTTAACCATTAATTTGATCAATTTCATCTTTTTATAAAAATCAGTTTTCATGCCCTGTTGCTCAATTTCAATCAATTCTGCATCTTTTTATCGATTGAATCACAGATTCAGATACCCTTTTGGCTTAATTTGATATCAGGTTGATCAATTTTGAGTTATATGCATTAATTAAGAAAGCCCCTTTTGTGAATTTTTTATAAATTTTGCTGTTTTTTGTAATTTGAATCTGAAATTTGGATACCCATTTGGTTAAAGTTTATAAATTTAAGGTTTTTATAGTTTCTTGATTAGAATTATGTCTGGGTTATGGAGATTAAGAAAGATTCAGGACATTATAATCTCAACACCGAACACATCGAAAAGAAGTTTGATTAATTGTTTGTTGTCTGGTCCGTATGTTAGACCAATACCGTTGACCGGTGTTCGGTATAAATGGGATCATGGTGGTAGTGGTGGTGGTGGTGGTGATGATGTTAGTGGTGGTAGGACTAGTATGGTGACACGTAGGATTAGAGCCGAAGCGAATTGCCCTCGTTGTTCTAAGCAAATGAATCTTGTTTTTAGTAATAATCATCATTTGATTCCTGCGCCGTCTGCAGCGAATAATGTCGCTGGAGAGGAGCCGGAGTCGACGCCGGAGAATGGGCATGATGGGAATAGGAAAGTGGGGTATCAGGCGGTTAATCTTTGTCCTAATTGTAAAACTGCTTATTATTTTAGGCCGTATAAGATGGCGCCTTTGCAGGGTCGGTTTGTGGAGATTGGGCGGGTTAAGAATAGTAATAAGAGAAATGGAAATGGAAATGGGAATGGTAACGGGAATGGGAATGTGAATGGGAACGGGAATGATGAGGGTAATGATGATTATGGGAATAAGTTACGGGCTTCATTTTGGGAAACGTTGAGGGCTTATGGTGGTGAACCACCCGATAATTGGAGTAATAATAATGGACTTGCGGTGCATACTCCGCCTGGGCCTCCGTTTGCACCGGGTGTGAATGTGGTACGTGCGAGTGGCGGCGGCGGCGGTGGTGGGGCTGGAGATGGGAATGGGACTGGTGGTGAAAAGTACGGGTGGGGTGGGTCAAATCTTGGAAAGAACTTGCCTACTCCTAAGGAGATTTGTGAGGGACTTGATAAATTTGTTATCGGCCAACGTCGTGCCAAAAAGGTTTGAACCTTATCCCCTTTGTAATATGCATTTGAACATACATGGAAATGCTAATGGTAGAGACAATTCTGGTAAAAAAAAAGTTAGTGGCGTTGGTGTAGTTAATTGCGTGTGAGTTCTTATTATAACTGCTTATCGCGTTTTGATCAAAGAGAGTAGTTTTGAGGGTGTTAGGGATTTGCTTATTCAAAGTTCTTTGTAATTAGTTGTGGGTGAAAGAAGTTGTTCAGAATAAGCAACTTCGAGTTGCTTGTTTTGAATAGTAATAAGTGGTTTAAATAAGATTGCCAATCACCCCCCTTAAACTACATTCTGCCTGCCACATGATCTTTTCTGCATATGGAAGTATATCTTTGATGTTAATGAGATTTGATCGGTTTTTTGTCCGTGGCAGTGTCTAGATATACCATGTTCTTAAATGAAATAGCATTATACTTGTGAATTGATGTGAAAAGAATAAATCTGTTTCTAATGTAACCAAACCAGTTTCTGGTTCAATGATCAGGTCCTCTCGGTGGCTGTTTATAACCACTACAAAAGGATATTTCATGGTTCCTTGAAGAAAGATCCAGAAAAATCTAAGATCGAAGATGATGACGATAATGTAGATTTAGATAAAAGCAACGTACTTCTAATGGGCCCAACTGGCTCAGGTATGATTATCAAGATTTTATTTTTAATATTGTCTTAACAATAATTTTAGCATTTGAATCCTATTTCTTAATTTCTTATACTCCTTCAAGCTTTCTTCTTTTTTCACAGTTGCTAAAAACTTTTTGTGAAACAGGGAAGACATTACTAGCAAAGACTCTTGCTCGTTTTGTCAATGTTCCCTTTGTTATTGCTGATGCAACAACGTTGACTCAGGTCAGTCAATTTCTGATATACTGTACATACTACGTAATATAATTATGTGAATTTTGTTTGTTTGTTATTTTAGTGTGTCATGTTTACCTTCCTTAATCATTGGCTTATTGTGTTTTATTTACTGAATGTGGTTTATCTTTTTCGTATCATGCAGGCTGGTTATGTTGGTGATGACGTTGAATCTATACTGCACAAGCTACTTACGGTAAAACTCATATATTTATTGAATGGTTCTTTCTTATTATGCTTTTCCATCTTGTTGGTCCCGAAGTTTAGAATTATAACTTTCGCAACCCAATTAATTTCCTTTTTATTATGTTACTATCTTTGTTTTATGCATCTTTGCCCTTAAGGTATGATTCGTTTGATACTGATATTATATGATAGAGTGATAGACCATAGCCATAAGTATTGTAAGATTGTGAATACTGTCCCAAAGTTAAATTACGTTCTTGCAATATTTGATCTTGAAAGTAATGAAAGATATGAATCAGACTTAAAGAGTCACTATGAATAATCATCTTGTTGGAAGGGATTATATACCTTTTGGCTTTCTGATACATATGTTTGATTCATTCAGTATTCTGTGTTTTCATGTTTAATAACAATTGTTCATCTTCACTTTTCGTTCCTTTATTGTTTATCACTTATGTGTGTCTTGATAGCTTCATAAGCTTATAATGTACGGTTTACATTTGCTTTCAAGGTTGCCGAATTCAATGTTCAAGCAGCACAACAAGGAATGGTTTACATTGATGAAGTCGATAAGATAACTAAAAAGGTATTCTGGCTTTCAGTCATTTTTGCCAATATTTTGTTAGGACAATTTTTCTTATCGCTTCCAAATCTGACAAATTTTCATTTTTCTATATTTAATATTATAGGCGGAGAGCTTAAACATTAGCAGAGATGTCTCTGGTGAGGGTGTTCAACAAGCTCTACTTAAGATGCTAGAAGGAACTGTAAGAAATTATGCTTATGACAAAGTTATCAAATAATAAGTTTGACATTGATATTTCATATTTCTATAAGAGGACAACTGACTTTAATTTAGTCTTGATATTCTTACCTAATTCAAAGGATATATTTATTGGTTTTTGACATTAATTGTGTCATCTAGTTCTGACTATATACATAGTAATCAATTTTTTGTTGCAGATAGTTAATGTGCCTGAAAAGGGAGCCAGGAAGCATCCTCGAGGCGAAAACATTCAGGTATATTCAGATGATTATTATGGTGTATATACAAGTCTTACTAAATTTGGCGCATCTCATATTTGAACGAGGGATAACACACGCAAGTTATGTTGTACTTGCAGATAGATACAAAAGACATCCTTTTCATTTGTGGCGGGGCGTTTATTGACTTAGAAAAGACCATATCTGAGAGGTAATTGAGTTGTGGACTTGTGGCCAAAACTTGATTTACCATTTAAAGTTTCTAAGTGTTGATTTATGTTTATTTCAGACGGCAGGACTCGTCAATAGGTTTTGGGGCACCTGTTCGTGCTAACATGAGAAACAGTTCAGTCACCAATGCTGCAGTGACATCATCTTTACTTGAAACTGTAAGCATCCATAAATTTGAAATTTTTGGTCTTAACTTTTATAAATAATTAAATATCACCCCATTCATGTTTTAGGTCGAAAGCAGTGATCTTATAGCTTATGGACTTATACCAGAGTTCATTGGACGATTTCCTATTTTAGTTAGTCTGTCAGCTTTGACCGAAGATCAACTTGTTCAGGTACACTGATTGTTAATTATATAACTGTAACGCTCTTAGAAGTGGGACTAATGGTCTTTACTCTTTACTTGTATGACAGGTCCTCATGGAACCAAAAAACGCTCTTGGAAAGCAATACAAGAAATTGTTCCAAATGAACGATGTAAGCACTTTCTTGATTTGGATTAATTTGACTTAAATTTGGTAATGTTGATTAATGCTTATCATGGAGATATATGGTCAACTGTAGGTCAAACTACATTTTTCAGAAAAAGCACAAAGATTAATAGCTCAAAAAGCAATGGTTAAAAACACGGGTGCCAGAGGGTTGAGAGCCATACTCGAAACTCTTTTAACCGACTCTATGTATGAGGTATGTCACGCTTTTTAGTTATGAACATTCTATTTGACTGTAAGGCCGTTGGACTAATTTGTGTTTCTTTTTATTTAAACAATTTTAGATTCCTGATGCTAAGATGGGAAATGAACGAGTGGATGCTGTTGTGATTGATGAGGAATCTGTTGGTACAGTAGATTCATTAGGATGTGGTGGAAAGATACTACGAGGGGATGGTGCATTAGAAAATTATCTTGCGCAGATGAGGTCTAAAGAACAACAGGTATGCAATTTACACATGCTTTCCGTTTTATCTTCTAACTAAAGGTGGCTAAACGGGTGGGCCGGGTTAAAACATTTTGGGTTGACCCGCAACATTTTGTCCAGTTTTTTATTAAAAAATAGTAATCAATATGTAAGAAGTAAATAAGTTAACATTTAAATGTTCCTTGTATTAATAAAAGACACTTAGGATGTTTGAAGTATTTGGGTGCATTTTAGATAACTTTCAACCTATTCAACCCAACTGATGTGCTTGCTTGATAGCTATTTCTTCCTGTTTTACCCGTTTGACCTGTTATCAATAAAATCCCAACCGAGTCCCAACATGTTTCATATTAGCGCGTAATGTCGTGAATGCAGGAAGTTGAGGGCCAATTGGCAGAAGGTGAAGAAGAGACCTCATCAAAAGCCATGAGCATGTGACATTACAAGCATTTATTTAACCTTTTTCTTCTTCTTTTCTTTTCATTTGTTGACTGCATGGTCAAACCCCGTATACACAACCGGTGTAATTATATCTCCATGTACAACAGAATAGCATCCGAGTTGGGTTTCAGTCGATAGAGATAGAAAGAAAAATAAGTAAAAAAAGAGGTGGCGGTAAAGAGAGAAAACCGAGCAAATGTAACATTCTTTTCTAATCTGTACATTGTACAAATAAGCTTTGCAAATGAGGGATTGACCCATTATACATGCAATGTTCTCCTATGTATGGATTTCAATGTTCTCCTATGTTGTCTTTGTGGATTTCCACTGAATTCCTAGTAGCCTTCTCTTTCTATGCGGCTTTCTTAATGGGAACATGCAGATACTCAGTTTCTACTTTCTAGCAAGTTTGTAAAGGTCCAACAGTTCCGGAAGATGTTGTACGTACTGATTTGGCACTACTTGAGTCCTCGTTATACTTTGGTCCGTGTAACAAATTATTATAATTTCATACCCTGCTCTGTCGGGATTGTGTATGTTGTCGTTTCTAACAAATTATTATAGTAAGACAGAAAAGAAAAATGATTGTTATGTTTAATTAGGAAGCCTATTTATATGTTGTCGAATAAGGTCGGTTTGGTTCGGTTTAGCTATTTCCAACCGAGTAAGTGTGTTTTGACCCGAAACCGAGTAAAATTTTACTCGAAATAAGTATATAAAACCAAAAACCAAACTGAATAAAGTCGGTTCAATTCGGCTCGGCCCGATTTTGGTCGGTTTGGGTCGGTTTCCGGGTGATTTTGCTCAACCCTACTTGTGAGTTAATTTGAGAGTTTGTGTGATATCTCCTAATGATAATCAAGAATAGTGTTTATCCATTGGAGAGAATGCGTAACTTTTAATTTTAAAGTATCTTTCTTTGTCCGTAGTAGTTTTCTACATTAAATCTTTTAGTTGTGGTTTTGCTTCAGTCCAGCGTTACGTTTTACAACAGTTGATTCCAATGGCATGGATATTGTGGTCATAAAGATGACTTAGGAACAAAAAAGGAGGATATAGCACCATTCTTTCAAAATTTTCATTTCAAATTAGCGACTCAGGCAGTGTTTGGTTTTGAGTGTGTTAACAATGTGTGTAGTTTAACCTTTCTTATGGGTTCTATGAGATATATTACCTAAAAACCAACTCAAAAAAGTAAAAGAACAAATTATTTCATTAACATCAATGCTAACACATCACAAATGTTGATCTAAACCTTCAACCTAGCAACTACATCCAAACTCAGAAAACAAACTATCTTGGTCTAAATCAAAGACCAAGATATCATTATTCTCCAGTTTAATTGTGAAAATAAAAAAACAAAGATTTAAAACACATGGCTTCATAACCATTCAAGATAGTCTTCCAAAAACAAAATGTTTCTGTTTACTACTGATGGATTTGTTATCTACTTGGACGACATGAGTGTCTCAGCATCGGATACAGTTGGTAAAGCCGGGATCGCTCCTTTCTTTGTCGTGCATATTGCTCCACATGCATTTGAAAATGCTAGTGCTTGCTTCAGCTTTGCTTCATCCTACATGTACATGAAAAAAACTTTCAATAACAAGAAAGTGTATGGGTTTTGAAGAGTTTAAATCTAGTGGATGTCTTGTTACCGTAAAAATGGAAGCATCTTTAGCAATGGAAACCAATAACGAGCCAACAAAAGAGTCTCCGGCTCCTGTTGTGTCAATTGCCTTCACGGCGTATCCAGGCACTTTTCCGTTAAAGTTCTACACTCATAAACAACAGTTTCAGTCAGACATCAGAGTGATGAGGCCATATATAATGAGCCAAATAATAGAAATCAGTACTTGCCTTAGTGTAATATCGACAACCCTTCTCACCATCAGTAACAACCAAAAGCTTAAGACCATCATGCCACAAAGACTTCACTGCTTCTTCATCATCAGCTTTCTTTTGTGTCAAAAATTCCACCTCGTCATCGCTCACCTACACAGAAAGGGCATTATTTGTTACCTCCAAATACCACAACACATATAATTTGTAGTGATAATCATACAAGAGCTAGCATGTTATACCTTGATGAAATCCGCTTCTTTCCAAATGCTGTTAATTCCTTCCCTAGCAGCTTCCGCTGATGGCCATAGTGGAAGGCGGACATTGGGGTCATAAGAGAGCAACACCCCAGCCTGCTTTGCAGCCTTCATGGCAGCCATGTGGGCAGATCTGCATGGCTCAGTGATGAGACTAATTGAGCCATAGTGGAAAATTTTGGCTTTCTTGATCAAGTCCATATTGAGCTCAGACTCTTTTAGGAGCATGTCTGCACTTGGGTTCCTGTAAAACATAAACTCCCTTTCGCCATCATTCTTAAGTGTCACAAACGCTAAAGCAGTCCTAGCGTGTTCATCAAACAACACACCATCAGCATTTACTCCATTCTGCTTCAAAATGTCAGCCAACATGTACCCAAACTCATCTTTCCCAACCTACATATATCCATCAATCACATGATTATTACCATGTCTACATATAAATAGATAGATTAAATAATTAAAGGGATTTACAGTTTTATTACTAATATGTTTTTGGATATATTATATTCAGAAAATATTTTAGTTTCTTATGATATGCAAAAAAATAAAAAAAATAAAATAAATAAAAGCTGTTTTCTAATGAAAAAAGCATTATGTAAAGTTGAAAAAAAATCATCACAATAGTCACTTTCATAAAAGCATGGATCCATAATTTAAAGCAACAATGATTCATTTACATTATACTTAACCAATGCATGATCTACAATCAAATATGGAAAAGTAATTCATCATAAAACCATAGATCCATAACTATTTTCATTAACTAATTACATAAAAATTAGAAAACAAAAATCTCATTCATTCAAGACAAACATTGTTTCATAAAACTTATAAACACCATGCACATATAAGAAAAATAACTCCAAAAAAGAAAGCATGATCTACAATCAATATATATGTATACAAAAAATTTATACCTTGCCGACGAATGCAGCAGAGCCACCGAGCTTAGAGACAGCACACGCAACGTTAGCAGGTGCACCTCCAGGGGCTTTGATGAATCCTTGTGCCTCGGCCAAGGCGACACCAGACTGGTCGGGTACAAAATCGATCAACATCTCACCAAAGCACACAATGCTTGAAGAAGCTGCCATTATTTTTCTTAACAAATAATAAGTTTCAAGTAATATGAATGAAAGATGATAATGTGAATGTAGAATGTGTTGTGGATAATGGTATATATAGGATGAGAAATGAGGGTTTTAATGGGTGAGATATTCAAATCATGGTTGTTTAAGTTGATGGATTTTCGGGAAACGTATTTTTGACTCAATATTTTTGTGCTTTATCTTGTTTTGAATATTATTTGTGTGAGTTACGACATGTTTATCCTCAAATCTTTTCGTTATTTTCGTGTGTAAATGCGAGTGCATTAACTAGATATTCACAATGTAACTGAAAACGATAATATTAATTGCTAAAATATTATCCATATACATGCATTATCCATGAGACATTTTGAATTAATCCTTAATTAGGCCTTAGCCGTTTAAATTTGATACTACAAAACTTTATCTAAAAGTTATCTATGGATTATAATTATCTCAAAAAGTTAATTTCTTAATTATACTGATCAAGATATATTATCCATGAGTTTTTTAATATAATAATACTCGTTGCATTATTTTTCGGAAGTAGTTAGGATCTTTATAGCAAGTTATTAATTATAACAAATTATTTTGTGTTTAACTTGTTTATCAAAGAAGAAATCTCTTATATAATAAAACAAAACCCCTAGTGGGTACTTTGTCATTTTGAAAAAAAAGAATATTTCCTTATTAGGTAATATGTTAATTATTATATTATTTAATTTATATAAGTTTTTAAATTTGTTTTGTTGATATACTATACAAGTAGAAGATAAATATAAAAAATGTAGATAAGATTTAAATGATTATCTTTAATCATAAAAAACGACAATTAAAAATCATAAATCAAACAAAATAAAAATTAAATTATTTGTTTTTTAATAAATAAAAATATATCATTCAAATTTTTTTTAAAAAAACTCGCGCGTGCGCGGGTATTATAACTAGTCTATTGATATAAAGATACGATAACTAGAGATCATTATAAATCACAAATTATGTAAAGATTAAGGGCACAAATCTTTACTATTCATTTATCTTTTATATTTATATAATAAAACAAAACCACTAGAGACTTTCGTATTTAAAGAAAAAAGAATGTTTCCTTATTAGGTAATATTTTAATTATTATTTTTAAATTTATAAATTTATAAATTCGTTTTGTTGATATACATAAATACAAAAAATATAGATAAGATGTAACTAACAATAGGATTAAATTCTTTGAATGATTATCTTTAATAATAAAAAATTATAATTAAAAATCATAAATCAAACAAAACAAAGATTAAATTATTTGTTTTTTTAATAAATAAAAATATATTATTTAAAAAATTTAACAAAAAACCCGCGCGTGCGCGGGCGTTATAACTAGTTTATATAATAAAACAAAACCTCAAGTGGGGACTTTTCCATTTCAAAAAAACTAAACCATACCTTATTTAGTAATAATATTATTTAGAAAAAAAATATTATTTTCTTATTAGATAATATTTTATATTTATCCATAACACAAGTAGAAGATAAATACAAAAAATATAGATAAGATGCAATTAACAATAAGATTAAAATTTTTAAATAATTATCTTTAATAATAAAAAACTATAATTAAACATCATAAATCAAACAAAACAAAGATTAAATTATTTGTTTTTTAATAAATAAAAATATATGATTCAAAAAATTTTAAAAAAAACCCGCGCGTGCGCGGGCATTATAACTAGTAAACTAATATATTGAATCACATGATTATTTGTTTATTGCCATGTTCTACGCAACATCCATGTGAACATAAAATATAAATGTATAATTATTAGAACTAACTAAATGAACATCTTATTTGTGTTAATTTTTTAGAGCTAACAATAATTTAAAGTTTATAGAACTTCTATGCAAGTTAACTAAACGACTTTTAGATAAATATTGCTAGTTAAATACGATAATATTTTTCTTTTATCCAAGTTCAAAATTATTTAATTTTTGACAGTCCTACTACTTCTCAAATATAAAGAAAAGATAAAAGTTGTTACGAAAGAACATTATCCACTCCAATAAAACATCTTCGAGCTACAAAACTTCAAACAAAAGTTCATAAAAATTGTTCTAAAAGATTATAGTCATTATACCAAAAATCTTGTAGAATAAGAAAGCATAATAATCGGGCCCTTAATGGACCTACAACCTTAGCTTATATTTTTATGATTTCGCTGGATCACTTAAGTACTTTGATTTAAAAAATAAGAGGAAATTTTAATTTCCTATATATTAGACATTTCTACATATCTATATTGCCATTAGGTGACTCGAGTTGAGTCACATAATTATAGTCTGGTTTGAGTGTTTCGCATCCGCGCTTAACATGCTCATTGTCGAAAGTGTTAAACATCTATTTGGCTTACATTATCATGACAGGCAATTTCTAATCTTAGCATGGTTTCTAATGAAGACTGTCATTAAAAATCACTAATTTGATTTTAAACCTAACGTAGTGCAAATAACAGTATTGTGTCAAATCCACCTTTGTTTTGATGGCCTAGGAAGACACATGCAAGTTTTGCTGGAAAAACTTCACTTGAGTGTAAGTTTTCAATGTACAAGTTATTAGGTTGTATTGTTAGTACAAGGGTGTTCATTTATTCTCTTACAACCACCTGTGACACAATATTAGGCAGTAAATATCTGAGAGGTAACTGAGTTGTGGACTTGTGACCGACACAATACTAGACATGTACAATATTAGTGACTTCTTGGTTCCTTTTAGCCTTGTTAAAATTTGGCGCATCTCATATTTGAACGAGGCATAACATATGCAAGTTATGTTGTATGCTGCACTTGCAGATAGATACAAAAGACATCCTTTTTCATTTGTGGCGGGACATTAATAGACTTAGAAAAGACCATATCTGAGAGGTAACTGAGTTGTGCACCTGTGACCAAAACTTGATTTTACTATTTAAAGTATCTAAGTATTGATTTATGTTTTTTTCAGACGGCAGGACTGTCAATAGGTTTTGGAGCACCTGTTCGTGCTAACATGAGAAACAGTTCAGTCACCAATGCTGCAGTGAAATCATCTTTACTTGAAACTATAAGCATCCATAATTTTGAAAATATCTGGTCTTACCTAACTTTTATAAATAAGCAAATATCACCCCATCGTTTTAGGTCGAAAGCAGTGATCTTATAGCTTATAGACTTATACCCGAGTTCATAGGACGATTTCCCATTTGAGTAAGTTTGTCAGCTTTGACCGAAGATCAACTTGTTCAGGTACACTCATTGCTGTTAATTATATAACTGTAACGCTCTTAGAAGTGGGATAATGGTCTTTACTTGTATGACAGGTCCTCATGGAACCAAAAAAAGGCTCTGGGAAAGCAATACAAGAAATTGTTCCAAATGAACAATGTAAGCACTTTCCTCTTTGTTAGTTTTCAACCCAAAAATGCTTTGATTAATACATCTTGCTAGGCATGTAAGCATCTCACGAAAGCAAGAATCACTAGAGCGTGCTGATAACATATTATAAATGTAATGAATAATAGTAAAAATATTGAGGTAAATGAGAGAATTATTATTGAGTGGTGATCACAAGAGGTTACAAATCGGTCGCCGCGTAGGACGTTACAAATCGGTATATATAGGTAAAAGATACATGTGAAACCCTAATAAAACCATTGTGAATATACATCAAGCCATTAATATTTACAACATCTTGGCCTAATACAAGACCAAGAATCTTATTTTCCTGGTTTGAATTTTGAAAAAAGAAAAGAAAAAGAAAAAAATAAGAAACAAAACTAAGACTAAATCAATTACCATGTCTTCTAAAGCCATTCCAGGATACGCTTTGGGTATGCGAATATACGCTTTGGACGAAACTGGGGTTTTATGTGTCTCGCCTTCAGACTGACGGCTTATGGTGAGAAGGTGTCGATGTAATTAGCCACTAAGGTCAAGATACTGATCGCTTCTCTTTCTCTTTGTATTTATATAATGTGTACAGTGCTATGCATAATTATGCTATTCCACGATCCTTTCATACACTACTAGGATGTCTAGGAGCTGAGCTAACTGTGTGTCCTTTTATCTTTGCATGGTTAGATGCCTAGGAAACATATTTAGATTTAAAACGAGGAAAAACAGTTGCGCCTGGATTAACCTAACAAGGTAGAAGGCACAATTGACACAATCAATGACGAAGGTAGTGACTCTTTTTGTTGGCTCGTTTGGTTTCCATTGCTAAAGATGCTTCCCCAAATTCTACTAAGGAACTGGAATTATACATAGTACACTATCCACTAAGATTATTCCTGATAGAAACAAATACTATCCAAAACACCTTTATATACGCACATCATATTCATTGTTATTGAAAGTTTTCTTTCATGTAATTTCTATGATACGGATGACACGCAAGAAAGACGCGTACACACGCAACGCTTCTCGGATTTTCAATCATAGCTACATGTGTGCAGAGCAATCTGAGATTAGATCCCGGGCATTTTATCGCCTAATAAGAAGATCAAGGAACAGCCGACTCACCGGTCAATTTAACCAACAACTGTTCTACATTCGATGCTTGCATGATCAGCGGTCTTATTTTGATAGGAGTCAGATATCCTAAAACG
Organism: Artemisia annua; assembly: GCA_014162995.1. NCBI lineage: Eukaryota > Viridiplantae > Streptophyta > Magnoliopsida > Asterales > Asteraceae > Artemisia > Artemisia annua. The sequence continues at coordinate 5,344 of LBNU01011765.1, read as the reverse complement.
GAGGTGACAACATTAAGAGAATAAGACAGTACTTACTATACAGTTTGTTTGTTAATAATCTGAACAAACTCTATCCTTGCTCCACCAATGGTTTCCAGTGAAGCCATTGTGTCTATTTACTAATCATAAGGGTCTGTTAAAGTTACCATTTTATGTCTTCCACAAAATTCTAACCTATGGAGCTAGATCATCATGTCATTCTTCTGATCTTCATTGGATTTTTTAGCACAGAAAATTCGTTTGTTTACCGTTCGGTATGCGATGTATCACCTACGCATCATAAGAGTATGTGAGAAATCTTCATCTTGTTGACTTATACGTATCAACATTTAGAACTGTGAGGCAAAATGTCAGTTAGCATGATAATGTGGAAAGATTAAAATTTTTCATTATTCACTTACTATTAGATATCGACTTGTTTTATACTTTTTTATAAGGAAAGTGCGCCTTTCTACCAAAATGCTGGATAGTATATTCCCTCATTCGCTATCTCTATTAAGCTTCCCGAAGGCTGAGGGAAAATAACTACGCCATAGGTTGTAAAGGACGAACACTCTAGAAACCAAACAGCTGCCTGAGGTTCGCCTATATTTTGAATGAAAGAGAGTATTGAGCAAAAAGGACACCCTAGGGCTTGCTATATCCTCCTCTTTAGCGCCTTGTTCTCCTTAAGTCATCTGTTGATGACCCAATATATGGTGCCTCGCACTGCCATGATATGGGTAAGGCATACGTTGCTAGCAATTGAGCCTTAACGCTGGGACTTGAAGCAAAACCGACAGACATAAATGAGATTTCTAAGATGTAGAGGAAAACTGACCTCACTATTACAAAAGAATATTTGAGTCTTATCTTTAAATTATAAATCTATAGAACTTACCATCTTATGTCCATCTTCCAATGGGAGGATAAACCACTCTACTTCTTGAGGTAGCATTATCCGCCTTAGTCATTAGGGATTGTATTCTAATTACAAACACAAAAAACTTCTCACTTTCCCAAATCTTAATCTCTTCACAAGTAGGGTTGATGGTCACAAACGCTAAGACAAGGACCATCATCCGGTGTTACATACCCGGAACCCCAAAAAACCCAGACCCATACAATATATCCGTGGTCCTTCAACGCCGAATTTCTTTGGCTTCCCAGACTTTTATATACTAGTTTGGTTTTTGCTTTTGTTGCAGGCAACATGGTGATACCCAAACTCATTTCATTATTCCTCAATTTCGAGCTTTCATAAAACAATTGATTTACTCCGTTTCCGGTCGAAGTGAGACACCAGCGGTTGTACTCGGTTGGAAAGTTGGTATAAAGCCGATACGCGAAAACACGACTTATTCGGACTACATAAATAGGCTTCACTAGATTAAACATAACAATATCATTTCGTTCATTCTCTTACTTCACACTGTGCTTTTTACTTAATCAATATGTTTAATTTGTAGAAACTGACATAAACAAATTTAGGGTGAGCGAGCGAAATCGGGTGGCGCGGTAGGAGCAAGGTATGAATGTAGAGTGGAGAACTTAGGTGGAATTAATGTTGTTACGAGGAGACAGTGAAGTAGTAATGGATGTTAGGTTGGTTTAGTTGTCAGTCTTATATGTT
>LBNU01011764.1:4917-40243 GCA_014162995.1 Artemisia annua | reverse complement strand
TTAGGTAGGTGATGTTTGCTGGTTATGCACAAAATGTTGGATAGGTGATGTTTGCCATGAAAGTCAAACGGGTGAAAGTCTTAAAAAGTGTTTGGTTGTGTTTGGTAATTAATGGGTGAAAACACATGATTCCAATTCAACATGTGCAGTTTGACGTTTGAAAGTCTAAGTGCACTGGGTGCAAACATGATGTTCTTGCAGTATGTTTTTTGATAAGTCTTGAATGCAAGTTTGACTTTTGAAAGTCCAACTGCAATGGGTGCAAGCCATGGTTGATGCAAACAAACATAGAATACATCAGAAACATAAACATTTTTGCACTTTTGACTTTTGAAACTCCAACTGCAATGGGTTCAAACATATTGTTGTAAACACAATGAAGTTAAACAAAGATAACAAATATAGAATCCAATGGACAATAATGTTAAACATATTGTTCTAAACACAATCAAGTTAAAGAAAGGTAACAAATATAGAATCCAACAGACAATAACGTCAAACATATTGTTCAAAGATCAGTGGGTAACACATGAAGAAGTTGGAAGTGCATGCTCATCATTTGACTTCATCTTTTTAGTTGGTCTGTCAACCTGAGGTCTGTGATTGGGTGGTATTATGACTGTTGTAGACTCAATTCTTGGCCAGTATCTGCGGCCAGAACACCCATTGATCTTGAATGAGTACATACGCGCCCATGTTTCTAGGCTGTAAGCAGCATGAACCCAATCTTCAGGTACACCAGCTCTTTTTCCATCCTCATTCATGTAGTTTATTGCAGCCACAACATGTTTACACGGTATTCCAGTGAGCTCCCACATCCTACAACTACACTCCTACCTATCCATGTTAGCAACACAATGAACCTCGTTAGGCACAGATACTTTATATAACGAACCTGCAATCCATTCAACAACACAATCAGTAGCTTCTTTTTTGTTTGCATCAACCATGGCTTGCACAGTAGGAGTAAGTTGTCCAACACTCCTTTCTATTATTTGCTGAACTACCACAATCCTCTTCACCAAGTACTCCCTGATATATTCAAGACAAACGATGATGGATTTATCTCTGACATCATTTAGCTGGCTACTGAACACCTCACATATGTTGTTTAAGAGTAGTCCACATAGGGCTTTGCATGTTAAACAAATCACACATTATGTATTAATATATGATCAATTATCAGTATGCTTTTGTCTAGTGCCACTTAATGAATTACCTGAAAAATGTGATCGGCTCCATTGTTCAGCTGGAATCTTCAGCAACCAATCATAAGCTGCAGCATTGTTATTCTTCAGATGATCCATCTCTTTGTTGAATTGAACAACAGTTGTGGCTCTTGCAGCCTTCCAAAGCATGTCCTTGTAAGCACCTCCTTTCAAATGTGACTTCATTTCCTCATGAATATGCTTAACACAAAACCTGTGTGCAGCATTTGGAAACACACTAGCAACAGCTTGTATCAATCTCTGTGAACAGGTAAGGTTATGGATGGTGTTAAAACTTTACATGCTCTCATTGTGCATAAAACACATGATTAGTTATAGAATATAAATGTGCACCTTTTGCCTATCAGAAATGAAAGTGAACTTGTAGTTGGTTTCTATCCCAATATCCTCTCCTAGTAGTTTTAAAAACCAACACCAAGTTGCCTTATTTTGTGCATCAACTACAGCATATGCTACTGGATAAATCCCATTGTTTGCATCAATCCCAACTGCTGTTAGTAATTGACCTGGAAAAGGACCTGACATGGAGAATCCATCTAATCCTAAGAATTCTCTGCCACAAGCTTTGAAACCTTGTTTCATAGCTCCCAAACACACATACACCCTTTTAAAAGTTCTTGTTGAACTCGCTGGATTTGGTTCTATCTGTACATCAATCCTAACAGTAGTGCCTGGATTTTGATTAACCAACTCTTGGGCATACTCTCTAAGCAGTGCATAATGTTTGGTAAAAACAGGTATACCTGATTGAATTTCACAGGCTTTATGGCATAGCAAATCAGACTTAGTTACGGGAACATCTTGAATTACCTGATCATCGTCATCAAACACTTCATCATCATTTCGATTATAGTCCAAATCCTCTGAATCACTCCCGCCACTCTGTTCTTCTGTTTCATTATCTACCTCTACTACTTTCACATTTCCCATCTGACCACCTACAATTGTAAATCTATAACATTAACAACAAATACACCTTTTAACAAAACTCACAAAACAGGAGGGAAATTAAAGAGGAAAATGCACTGTTTCTTACCGTATCGTTCAAAGGCACGGACGATCGATGAAATCTAACCGGAACTATACGGATCTATACGTATCGTTCAAAGGCAGCGAATAGGAAAATGCACTGGTAAAGATTTGGCGCCAACAATTAGGGTTGTATCTGAAGTTAAAGGGGTATATTTGTCATTTCATGCGATTATACCCTTGACTGACGGGAAAACTAACGGGAGCTAACGGAAAAGGCCACTCGGTGGCGATTTTGCGAAAATGTGGAACGTGGGTGGCTTTTTTGCGCTACTTTTTGTCTCGGTCCCATTTTTGCGAAAATGTGGAACCTGAGGGACTATTTTTGCAATTTACCCTTTTAAAAACCTTGCTCGGGGGCAATACTCATGAAACTGATAGGATTCATAAGTCTATCTACCAGAATGTACTTTTTTTTAATGTCTTTTTTCTGAGTTTTAAAGCGCATAACTAGAGGTAACACGAATCAATTTGGGGAATCAATTTGGGGAGAGGTTTTACCCTCCTAAGCAGGTCTCAAATTCGAGTCTTGTCTAGGGCGATAGGGGTTTCCTCTCGCGTGTGTAAAGAGAAAGGTGTCATTGCCTTATGGGGTGGACCCAACCTGGTTGTGTGGGCTCGCTACGCCTTCTGTGCTAGGAGCCATGTAGCCGCAAATTGCCGTTCAAAAAAAAAGATAAAAATTAGATACGATGATTTTCATAAAAACTTTAGACTAACAAAATGTACGAGTCTTTTGCATAAAATGAGTTGAAAAATGTAACCAATACCGTGTTTAATAATGATACATTTTTTAAATACAAGTGAAGGACGCTAGTGTATTTGAGTTTTGAGTTAAATTTACGTTTTCAAAGTAGATAAGAACTGAACAACATCAAGACTTTAAAAGAAAATTTATAAAGGTATTAATGAAACAGGGAAGACGTTGACACATTGCCATTCTTCTAATGACGGTTTTTACTTAGGTATTTTAAATGAGTATTTTACTTTGTAGGTATGAAAAATTGAAAATGGAGCAAAACGTGAAATTTTGGACAAGTATCGATCATACATATATTTTTATCGAAGTGCAAATGGATCCTCGGAGATTCATATGGACTTCCTTTGAACATCGATAAAAATATATATGTGGTCGATATTTGTCCGAAATTTTACTTTTTTGCTCCTTTTACGTTCTTCGTACCTACAAAGTAAAACGACTTTTCTGATGAGTATTTTACTTTGTAGGTACGAAGAATTGAAAACGGAGCAAAAACGTGAAATTCCGGACAAGTATCGATCACGTATATATTTGTATCGAAGTTCAAATTAAGTCCAAATAAATCCCCGATGATACGAGAAGAAAGAGCACAAAAAAATGAGTACAATGGAGGCCCGCCCCAAGAACCGACCATGTTCACCATGAACCAGCCGACACAAACTTAAACACATTTATATGCTATAAACCCGAACAGAAAATGGTTAAAACAAAACTTAGTCAAGTGGTTGTGAGGTGCTGTTTTATGAGATAGAAGACCCGTGTTCCAGCCCCGCTTCCTTTTTAGAACAAAATAAATAAATACATATTAGCCACCATACATCCCTAAGGATTAATGATACAAATATTTTCTCTAGCGTTAGAAGATAACGGATAAATAATTTGCACTCTTAGTCCTCCGAGGTGTATGGTAGCTAACTTTACTAACGTAATGATGTATAGTTGTAGTATTGTCTTCCTATTCTGTATTAAGCTTGGGTTCTGTCCTATGCTTTTTCTATTCTTATAAGATGTACATTTGATGGAGATTAATATAATACATTCACCATTGCACCAAAAAACGTAATGATGTATGGTGGCTAACTTTACCAACGGAGGGATGTAAATATGTCAACTTATCTACCAAGGATGTATGGTGTTACTGTTAGTTGGTTTGACTTTAAACTCCTAAGGGCAGTTTGGTAATATTAGTAGTAAGGTTATTTTAGTCATTTTGGTAGTATCTAGAATTTGTATGTCGGTTGTTTTGTAAGATCGGTTATTCACTTATATAAGTAGAAACACAGAACTTGTAAAAGGTACTAGACTTTGTACTTCATATTTTTGTTAATGAAATACCGGTTTTTGCTCCCAAAAGCTCCAATGTTCTGATCTTTTGCACATGCTCTATATTTGTTTGTGTTCCTATTTGCTGCTACTGGTCTGCTACTGTTTTTTTTGCTTCTGAACATTGCTCCTAAATCCTAACAAATTGGTATCTGAGCCACTCGATCGATTGAAGCAAGCTGCAACTGTTTTGGGGGTTATCAATCATTTGTATTGGTTGGATTGATTTCTTCTGGTTGATTTCAAGAATTAATTTCTTGAAAACATTTGATCTCGTTTTGTGTTTGGTGGCTTGCTAATTGGATTAGTTGAAGATATCAGGTTTGTGGTTCTTTGTTTTGGGATTTTTCATATTCCATTGAATTTTTTGCTTTTGGTTGGTTTTGATACGGGTTAGGATCTGGGAATAATCATAATTAGGTTTTGTGGATTGACTGCTTGTTGGGTTTTATATTTTGGTGTTTGTTTCATAGCAGCTAATAGGGTGGTTGTTTGTTATTTAGTACTCTAGTAAAACCCATTAGAAACCCGTTTAAAAAATATGTCTTCTCAATTATCTTCATCAGTTAGTAGCATTAGTATTGAGAAGTTTAATGGGAAAAGTAACTTTAGTTTGTGGCGAATTAAAATGCGAGCCTTATTGAAACAACAAGGCATTTGGGCACCTCTAGCCGGTCCCAAACCGGCTGATATGACGGATGCAAAATATGCCTCGCAAGATGAAAAGGCCCATTCCACTATTTTGCTATCTTTATCGGATGAGGTTCTTTGCGAGATTGCGGATGAAGAAACGGCTAGTGGTGTATGGAAGAAGTTAGAAAAGCTTTATATGACGAAGTCGTTGACTAATAAGTTGTTATTGAAACAACGTTTGTTTTCACTTCGAATGAAAGAGGGCTCGGCATTAAAAGATCATCTTGATGCATTGAACTCGATCTTGATGGATTTGAAAAATGTGGATGTCAAGATTGATGATGAAGATGTGGCTCTTATTCTCCTAGTATCGTTACCTCCCTCGTTCGAAAACTTTGTGAACTCTTTTGTTGTTGGTAAAGACACCATCACATTAGAAGATGTTCGGTCCGGTTTGCATTCCCGAGAGCTTTGTCATCAAGCATCGGAAACTTTGGAATCTCAACCCGTCGGCTTATCAATCACAAGTCGTGATAGGGGTCGTTATCGATTTGAAAAAGGTAAAGATAAAGGTGGAGCATCATCAAGTTATCGAGGTCTCAATCCTCGAGATATTTGTAATTATTGTAAAGAGGAAGGCCATTGGAAGCACAATTGTCCTAAACTTAAAGAAAAAGGTCAGGTAGCGGCTGTTGCTAAAGACGACTCGGGTTCAGAATGTGATGTGCTCTAAATGGTTGGCCTTTTGGAATTCAAAATTTGAAAATCGTTTTGGTGTTTGAAGACTTGGTTTAATAAGTCGTTTGAAGTTTGTTCAATCGTTTGGAATTTGTCATTTTGGAAATTCGGATCTTCATTTGTCGGGCTTTTGAAGTTTGTTGCCGGAATTTGATTGTTTTGTTGAAGATCGTTTGAGCCGATTCGTTTTGTTTTGTTAACCGAGTTTGATTATCGGTTAACATTTGATAGTTCGTTTTGAAGACATCGGCATTTGTTTTTGGATCGTTTTCGGATTCGATCGTTTGTTATGAATTTGGCTAGCACCGCTAGTGTTTGGAATTTTTGAATTTGATTGAAACTTTGGCATCACTTAGGAGTTGAAGTCAAGGTGGAGATTGTTAGTTGGTTTGACTTTAAACTCCTAAGGGCAGTTTGGTAATATTAGTAGTAAGGTTATTTTAGTCATTTTGGTAGTATCTAGAATTTGTATGTCGGTTGTTTTGTAAGGTCAGTTATTCACTTATATAAGTAGAAACACAGAACTTGTAAAAGGTACTAGACTTTGTACTTCATATTTTTGTTAATGAAATACCAGTTTTTGCTCCCAAAAGCTCCAATGTTCTGATCTTTTGCACATGCTCTATATTTGTTTGTGTTCCTATTTGCTGCTACTGGTCTGCTACTGTTTTTTTGCTTCTGAACATTGCTCCTAAATCCTAACAGTTACAATAGGCAAACCACATGAATATATTTTGGACTTTACTCTTTCTAATTTTTATTCTAAGAAAAATCACCTAAAAATGTAGTTAACTTACCAATTTTTATAGTTATTATTATTATTATTATTGTTATTATTATTATTATTAATAAACATCACTTATTAGAAACTCAACAGATTTACAAGAAGTTAGTGGGAAGCCGAGATACTAACTGGGCTCCCACTCCTCTAGCTATAGAAAAGCTAATAATACTAAAGATATGAGCAGCAACACGTGCTCCAATATCTTGAGTCATCGAGAACTTTCGGATTCGCTTCAGTAAGGTCACAGCATCCTTCTCAAGTTCCCCAAAAGAAGAGAAAGAGAAGGGGAAGAACTCATATCCAATATTCGCGCACCTAGCCTAGAGGAGAAAGAGAGGGGGAGGAACCATATCCAATTATTATTATTATTGTTATTATTATTATTGTTATTATTATTATTATTTTTATTATTATTATCGTCGTCGTCGTCGTCATCGTTATCGTTATCGTTATCGTTATTCTTATTATTATCATTATCATTATCATTATCATTATCATTATCATCATCATCATGATCATGATCATTATCATGATCATTATCATTATTATCATTATCATTATCATTATCATTATTATTATCATCATTATTATTATTATTATTATTATTATTATTATTATTATTATGCTATTGTATAGCCTAAAGTTTTTTATTTTGATTTTTGCGTGTATTTTTTTTGAGTAAAAGGGTTAATTTACCCCGGTAAAATACTTTTATGTGTATTTTGTTCATGTAACATGATCATTTTACAAAGAAGGGTGAAATGATCATTTTACATAAGTAGACACACAATTTGAAATTCAAAATTTTAGGAGTAAAATAATCGTTTTACATGAATAAAGTACACACAAAAGTCGAAATAAAAAAGTTTAGGATATATAATAGTAAAAAAAATGGCCATGCACAACTAAAAAAACATATTAAGTTTACTATTGTAAAATATTATTGGCTTATGGGCTTATGTCTATTCATCCTAATCTTGATTAACAAGTTAGGGTTTTCCTATGCTTTATAAATACCTGCTATTGTAACATTATGAATACATCACAATATTAAGAATTCTCTTCCTCTCTCATTCTTGTGTTCTTGTTCATTATATTTACAACACGTTATCAGCACGAAAACTCTACGAAGAGATGAAGAAGAGATTAGTTGTAAACAATGATGACATTGATATGATCATTGATAATCGTGGCTCAATTACAAGAGGTAAATTATATTACAATTCCTTTGATTCTTTGAACAAGAGTTATAGCCATGTGATTTATTTTACACTTCATGAATCATATAATAGTGAGTTTAAATTAATAGATTTGTTTTCATTAACTTTGAGATAATTTTCAAAGAAGTATCATGTTCGTAGAAAGTAACTTGATTACAAATATAAAAAAACATTGAAATTCACAATGTTAAACATGCATTGCTGTACAAGTTAACAAATAAACAATTTATCGTATTTGGAATATCAAGAAAGTGTGCTTCATATTACACTTCTAGTTAACAATATAATGTTAATTGCCCCAAAAAAAAAAAAAAAATACAATGTTAATATGTTGTTTCGTATATAAGTTGTGTAGTACGCCTTAATCATGATGTTAGAATTATTTTTTCTTTTTAAACTCTATTATGATTTACAAGAACAAAAAATGTTCTGTTGTGATTACATAGCGAGAATTATGTTATATTCTATTGTTAATTTTTCAAACTCTCATGAAATTTACAAAAACAATAGATGTTTTATCGTGCCTACAAAGAGAGAATCAAAACAACATAGCCATCATGTTATGGTTGAAAAAAAATATATATTAGAACCTCAAGTTCTAATATGATTCATCAATATCATAGCCTCATGTTATGATTATATTTATTCATAATAAAACCAAAAGTTTTATTACAATGAATAAATTAAAAATACAATAACTTCAAGTTATTGTATCTCTTTTAATGAACCTCAAGTTCAGTTATTATTCTCTCAAGAGAATCACAATATCATAACCTCAAGTTATGTTAAAAAAAAGTATGAACCTCAAGTTCTACTACGATGAACATAATCAAAATGCAGTAACCTCAAGTTATTCTTTTTAACGTTGAATCATGATTCTCATGAAAGAGTCAAAATAACTTAACTTTGTGTTATGATATTCAATTAAAAAAATGATAAGAACTCACGTTCTATCATGATTCTATCAAATAAGTGAAATATCATAACCTCAAGTTATGATTAGAATGCTCTATGATGATTCTCTCAAGAGAATCAAATAACATAATCTCATTCAAAAAAAAAAAAAAAAAAAAAAAAAAAAAAAAAAAAAAAAAAAAAAAAAAAAAAAAAACCTTGATTTATCAAGAGAATCAATAACATAACCTGGTGTTATATTTAAAAAAAACATGTATATATAGAACCTCAAGTTCTATTGTTGTTAATTTTATTTTTTGTCTACCTTTTATTTTATTTTATGTTCTTTCTGTTTACAAACTTAACACAATCTTTAACTTCATGTCAATAGGGCATGATGCTTAACGAAGAAGAATTGTGATGCTGACATGCATGGTATATCTTTGTTAAGGATGCCTTATAACATTTTGTGTGATGATTGCTAAAATTTAAATAATATCACTTCTATGATTTTATTGCAAATTATGTGGTTATGTGGCGAGACATTGGTTAAGTGATATATTCTGAATTCGTGTATATTTAACAAAAATGAAAATATGAACTCTTATATAGCTACACATGATATATTTTTTAGATGTGTTAATGTTGAGTTATTGTATGGTAAACGATAAATATTGAATGTTGTTATTCATTTGTTGCAAATGATTAACACAAATTTAACTTGTAAATGATTAACATGAATTTAACTTGTAATTTGGTTGTATAATTTAGACAACTTATATGTGAAGACAAATATCTATTTTGTCATATCATTCTTGAGTCTTACATTCTCTATGCTTGTATTGATTAATATGATTATAAACTACATCATTCAATATTACACATTGTAATAGATGCTCTTTAATTGTTTATGCAACACTATTACTCCACTAATTGCTTTCCAAATATGTTTTTTCAATAGGTTAAATGAAATGTTAGAAATATTGATTTTGTTCACATGTCCAATTTGAAGTTCTCAAACATCGAATGTTTTTTGTTCCTAATATTTGTCTGGCCTTTTGATGTTAAGATCTATTTTAACTATAAATTTTTTTAGGAGAACCTCATCTTCTTCGTGAGGACCTTAAAAAGGAATACTTAACGATGAAAGATTCGTTAAATTATGCGATGAATTACTTCCAAATTATCAAATGAAACTGATAGAAAAACTTGTGTATATAGGGCCATATTATAATATGCACAATAACAAAAATTAGCATCATGCCAATATGTTATTATAAATCTTCTATTTTATAATTGGTTTTGGTTATAAACCAAACATAACTCATTTTTGTTTTTTGTGTGCAAAGTACTCTACCTAAATGCACATATATTGGATATAGAAGATGGATAATTCCTTCAGGAGGAGAGAAGTAGCTGCAAATTCGGAATGAATTATCATATTATGTTGATCCTTGAAAGAAATTTTTTATGAATTGATTATTCAATGGATAATCTAATAGCAATAAATAAACATTGGCAAAAAAAACAAAATTTCAGCTACTCATTCTCTAATTAGAAGTTGTCTCTCAAGTACACTATTTTATGACATACCTCAAGCATGGTAGACAAATCGATCCAAATAAAATCTCGATGAAAATATGGAGCATGAAAACAAGATGGTTGTTCGTGGTATAAAAGACCCCATGATAGTCTCTTAAAAAGACACTAGACATTAAGGTTCCAAAGAACCTCAGATAGCTGATGAGATCTCAGTAAATTCTATCTTCTTTTGAATTTTTATGGAATCGACACAAAACGACGTCCATAAATTTGTTTACATACAATATATTGCTTGCTATTAGGCATGATCAAGATCAAGTATCAATTAATATCCAAATGTGTGCTCAACGAAATGATTGGCCAACATAAAAGGACTTAGTATCTTGAAAATACTAAAAGTCCTAAACCGAAATAAGAGCTCTAAAGTTATGTGTTTTAATACTTGAATTGTGAAATAAATAAATTCACAAAACAATAAGTTGATTATTGAGAGACAAATAATCTCGAGGTGGATATAAATATTGTATTGATATTTTATGAGATAAGTATCTATTTTTCCTTAAAATTAGGTTTATTAGAGCTCTTGTATTCTATGAAGGATATGTAATGTCTCAAGCATGGCTTACAACTTCAACTTCTAGATAGGATTAATAAAGTTCTCAATAACTTTATTTGATAAAGTTGAATTAATCTGTATATGGATCAAAATGATTTTTGACGCATATTATATAAATTGCTTTTGCACATATCTCAAAGAAATAATTGGTTCTCAAGTACCATACATAAGTACAATTGAGGTTTGGATGCCAGTTTTATAATTATTATGCGTCACGAAAGTGTATTTTTCTCTTTTAATATTTGTACATGCATTGTATACTTTTCAACTAATTCATTTGATATTGGGTTGGAAGCTACACATATATTTTGTCATTTTTGCAGGACCTATTCGTAACATCATCAATTTGATTGACTTCATTGTAAAGTTGTTGCCCCTAACAAAGAGCAACTCGTTTAGAAGATTAGCATGCGATGTTTGGCATATATACACTAAATTGAGGAGGAGGAGGAGCATTATACGCACTGCACTCTTTTCCTTCATCATTTTTTTTTTTTTTTTTTTTTAGGGTTTTTCTTGATAAGGTTTTTGATGAAGCAATCTATAAAATATAATGAACGATAAATATCCAAGATTGTAAAATATTATAGCTTAGGACACACGTTAGAAAAACCCTGTTTTGTTACTGCAATAAGTTTTAGCCGTTGAGGCAACATTTAACATACTTAAATTTAAAATAAGTAAAAAAAGAACGTATTACATTTTCTACGAATCTACACTATGATCAAAGTCAATGGTGTCTCAATCATACACAAGTTGTGTATGAACGAGTTGCATGCGTATTAACCAAGCCCCCCGTTATTAATCCTCTATCTTCGTCGACCCAACATTTGTTTAATTCAAAAAGAAAATAATAAAAGCGCAAGTGTAGAGATTAGATTTATCTGCGTTGACCCAACATGCAACATTTGTTTAATAAAAAAAGAAATAATGCAAGTGTAGAAATTGAATTTGTCTTCGTTGACCCAACATTTGTTTACTAAAAAAGGAAAATAATGCAAGTGTAGATTTTGTATCAGTTTTGAATTTTTTAAAAACAAAACATAGACACAACTTAGCTTTGTTTCTTCTCGATCACTATCCTCATTCTCTGGAACCATAACTCCAAAATGAATATAAAAAAGATTATATAAAATCGTCGATCATAGAGATTAAAGAACCCTTCACCAGTTTCTAACTTTCCATTAAATTTCAGGTATGAAATCAATCTTTGCATTTTAAAATGAATGTGTGTGTGTGTTTATACATCTGCATGATATGAATCCAGTTAAAGATCTAAACACATATAAAAAAATGGATAATCATTTGTAATGCATCTAACTTGACATGTTTTCAAGTTCATGTAACGAATAAATTTTTTTACAACTTAATCACTGAATTTTTAAAATTCATCAACTTAATGCATGATTTTACCAGCTCAACAAGTCATTCTGTTGCATTTTTTTTCTTCTACTTTTTCTAATATCTACACATTTATGCTATATTTGTACAATTCTTCTTAATATCATCAATGTACTACGGAGTATTTATTTAGAGCAAGTATCAAACTCAACGCACACTAACCAATTAAATACCACAAAACCAAGTCATTTGTTATTTCGTCATTCACCAAACTCTTTAAACCTCATACTTTTTTTTTTGAACTTTTTTCTATTCTTTAGCAAAAGGAAAAAAATTGTAGGGATAACAAACCATAATAAAAAATAACATAAACAATAATCAAAGGAAATAAAAAGTAGATATCACTGATTCATGAATAGGACCGAGGCACGTGTTTGACACGCTTTCTTTAAAACAGATTCGTCGTCCGTTAAATGTCTATTTCCCATGGTACAACGATCAGAACAGTGCGTTGTACTGCCAGATGTGACCTATGCCTAAAATTCTCATCGGACAAGAGTGTATCTCGTATGAAAACAAAAGTGCACGTTTCTGTATGGTTATCTTAGTGTGGTGTTTCCTTTCGTGTGTATTCTTAGTCTCAACTAGAACAACTAGAAGGTTAGTATAAATACTACCCACTAGTAACAAATGGTGTAATGGCACACCGTAAATCCGTTTAATGACAATAAATACCCATCAACCAAATAATTGACTAGTTAATTGTTCTAATGACCATTAACCATGCAATTAATTTGTTGTTACAAGTTTATCCCATGCAAATGAGATTCATAACTTCTTGTTCTAAACACCTCACTTTGAGAATAGATATCTCATTCACACAAATTTACACCAAAATTTCCAACAATCCCCTGCATTAATGGAGATCGATTCGAAAACACACAAATTTCCAATGAAAATTTCAATAGTTGAATCCTTTATAGGATAGGTAGGTGTTACCCTTGTGAAATATACTTGCCTACTAGCTGCCAGTAGAACGCGATGTCTTTTAACTGATCTGCTATTTATATAGATGAGAATAAAAGTTCACACGGGACTTCCCTGACATGGTCATATCCTCATAGTCGTGTTCGTTATGGTCATGAACACTAGCCTGATTCTGCGAGAGCTTTTAGGAATTGCTCCCCCACATTTCCCTTCGAAGCGACCCCACTTCTCTCTCACATAGGTGAATTCTATCAAATTATTAAAAGTGAAAAGCTTAACATCATATACTCACTGTTATAGGAATTGACTAGGAAGTTTACTAACCCGTTAGATGGATGGAGAGTTGATTGCTCCCCCACAGTGACCTCCCTCGGTTTTTAATATTAGATTGTCCTACTGAACCTAGATCTTGGGATATCCAGTCGGCTGAGTTAGGTTTTCCTTCATATAAACTTTTCTAGGGTTTAGTCCCATTCCTCCATACTACTTGGTAACTCACTCTCTGATTAAGCCTTTTATAAGCGGATCCGCATTGTTATCATTTGACTTCACATTGTCAATAGTAATAACTCATGTTGAGAGTAGTTGTCGTATAGACATAATATGTCTTGACTCAGCCTTATACATAGTGATATAAGCTCTGTCAATTCTTTAATGGCTATCAAAGTGTATACAACTGCCATTCTAGGCGATGTTGGTGTATCATCTTCTATTAAACATAGACATTTTCTCTCTAATAAAAAATTTTCTATCGAGATAAAGTCATATTCCATCCCCTAGCTGTATATTTTATGTCTAGAAGACATCCAAAATATAGTGGTCATTTCAAGAGTGATATGGCCACTCATGATTTGAAATTAAATGGTCATTAATAACTTTAAGAGTAAATTACATGGCTCGTCCCAAAATCCCTAATTGACTCCATATCTATTCAATTTTGCCTAATTGATCCTTATAATGAAATTATGTAACATCGCTCATCCTTATTGCCCGATTCACTTATCTTCACCGTCAGGTCCAAGTCGTCAAGTGGCAATGTTAGCCCATAACCAAATGATCGTTTGCAACGTTAGTCCTTTATGCTAACGGTCGTTTCTAATTAACTCAAACTTTGGTATTCTTACGTTTTCATACATTTTGATATGTTTTCATCCGTTTTGATACGTCTTAGTCTGTTTTTATACGTTTTTCTTACGTTTTATTCGTTTTTATTTTCGTCCGTTTTTATACTTTTTCGCTCGTTTTCTTACGTTATCACCACTTTTTACGTTTTCATATGTTTTCTTACGCTTCCATACATTTTTCCTGTTTATATACGTTGTCGTCCGTTTTTATACGTTTTCATCTATTTTTCTTACGTTTTCATACATTTTTATTCGTTTTTTATATATTTTCGTCCGTTTTTCTAGGGGTGGCAATCGAGTCGTGTTCGTGTTGACCTATTCGGGTTCGCGGGTTGGCGGGTTGAAATAACCTCAACCCAAACACGACCCATTTATTAATCGTGTCAAGAAGCTCAACCCTAACCCAAACCTGCATAACACGTGTAACCCGTTTGTAACCCGTTTAACCTGTTTAAGCAAATATGTCAAGCAATGAATAAGATTGGTGGTTTGTTGATTTAACTAGCTTAAATGCAAAAATGATATAAGGATCTAATATATGATAAAAATAACATAAAAATAACTATACGACAATTTCAATGATATCTGAGTTATAAGTTATAAGCGTTAATTTCAATAAAATCTTAGTTATAATCATAATTCACTCATATTAAGAACATAACAAAATACATTTAATCCATATCCAACATTAAAACCAAGTTATATATTTTATTTTTAGAGGCTTATATACTTAAACGGGTTAACGTGTTGACCTGTTTAACACTTGCTCAACCCAAACACGACCCGTTTATTAAACGGGTTAGACGGGTTGACCTGTTTTTGACCCAAACCTATTTATCCTCAACCCAAACCTGTTTAACTTCGTGTCGGGTTCGTGTCGTTTATCGTGTCGTGTCGAGAATTGCCACCCCTACTGTGGTTTGCCCAAAGTTTCACCCACAGTCCCTGAAAGTTAAAAGTTGCACGGATAGTCCCTATCTCTGAAAAGAATAACACTAATGGTCCTTTTTTTAACTGTCGTTAAGTGACTTCCGTTATAATTTACACGTTAGTCCCTTTTGGTTAAATATCGTTGCATCGTTTATCCTTTATAAAAACGGTTGTTTATAATTTAAAGTTCTTCGACTTTAGGTACGTTTTTATACGTTTTTATCCATTTTTTATTTGTTTTAGACCATTTTTATACGTTTTCGTCCGTTTTTATATGTTTTCGTCCATTTTTCTTACGTTTTCATCTGTTTTTATATGTTTTCATGCGCTTTTATCCGCCTTTATATGTTTCGCTCGTTTTTCTTACGTTTTCGTCCTTTTTCTTACATTTTTATACATTTTCATCTGTTTTTATCCGTTTCTGTCCGCTTTTATATTGTTTCATCCGTTTTTATCCGGTTTCATCTATTTTTATCCGTTTTCGTCTTTTTTTATATGTTTTCGTCAATTTTTCTTATATTTTCATACGTTTTATCCATTTTTATGCATTTTCGTTCGTTTTTCTTACATTTTCATTTGTTTCAATACTTTTTATCCGCTTTTATACATTTTCGCTCATTTTTCTTACGTTTCATACATTCGGTCCGTTTTTATACATTTTCGCTCGTTTTTATATGTTTTCATCCGTTTTTCTTAAATTTTCATACATTTTTATCTATTTTTGCACACTTTCGTCCGGTTTCATACGTTTTTATACGTTAACGGACCAAAATATATAAAAATGAATGAAAACGTAAGAAAAACAGACAGAAACGTAAGAAAACGTATAAAATGGATAAAAACATAAGAAAAATGGATGAAAACGTATAAAACAGACGAAAATGAATAAAAATGGATGAAAACGGAAGGAAATGGATAAAAACATATGAAAACATAAAAATAACCGATGAAAATGTAAGGAAACGAACGAAAACATATGAAAACGTATGAAAACGGATAAAAACATATGAAAATGTAAGAAAAATAGAGGAAAACGTATAAAAACAAACGAAAACGTATAAAAACGGACCCAAACGGATAAAAACGGATGAAATCGTAGGAAAACAGACAATAACGTAAGAAAAATGAGCGAAAACGTATAAAACGCATGAAAACGGATGAAAACGTAAGAAAAACGGACGAAATTGTATAAAAACGGACGAAAACGGATTAAAACGCATGAAAACGTATAAAAATGGATGAAAACGTAAGAAAATTTCGAAAAACNCTACGTTTTTCATACGTTTTTATATGTTTTCATCTGTTTTTATACGTTTTCCTCCATTTTTGTACTCTTTGTCCATTTTTCTTACGTTTTTATCTGTTTTCATGTGTTTTTATACGTTTTCGCTCGTTTTCTTACGCTTTCACCCATTTTCTTACGTTTTCATATGTTTTATACGTTTTTGTCCGCTTATATACATTTTCGTCTGTTTTTATCCATTTTCGTCCATTTTTCTTACATTTTCATACAATTTTATCCGTTTTTATACCTTTTGTCTGTTTTTATACGTCTTCCTCCATTTATATAAGCTTTTGTTAGTTTTTCTTACGTTTACAATGTTTTTATCCGTTTTCATCCATTTTTATACACTTATCTTACGTTTTTGTACATATGAAAATGGATAATAATGGTTAACAACGGATGAAAAAAAAAGTTAGAAAACTTACAAAACGTATAAAAATGGACGAAAACGGTTGAAAACGTAAGAAAACAAGCATAAACGTATAAAAACAGACGAAAACATATCAAAACAGACGAAAACGGATAAAAATGTATGTAAACGTAAGAAAACATATAAAAACGGTCGAAACGGATAAAAACGTACAAAAATTGCCAAAAACGTATAAAAACATACGAAAACGTATAAAACAGACGAAAACGTAAAAACGAATGAAAATGTATAAAAACGTATGGAAACTTAAGAAAAACGGACGAAAACATATAAAAACAGTTAAAAATGTATGAAAACGTAAGAAAAACGGACGAAAACGTATATAACCGGACGAAAACAAATATAAATGGACAAAAACGTATGAAAGCGTAAGAAAACATATGAAAATGTAAAAAAGGGTGAAAATGTAAACAAAATTAATAATAAAAAACGAGAGAAAACGTATAAAAACGGATTAAAACGTATGAAAACGTAAGAAAAACAGACCAAAACGTATAAAAACGAAGGTAAACGTATGAAAACGGATGAAAACGTATAAAAACATATGAAAGCATAAGAAAACCAAATTTTTAGTTAATTAGAAATGGTCGTTAGTATAAAGGACTAACATTGCAAACGATCGTTTGGTTAATGGACTAACATTGCCACTTGACGACTGGGACCAAACAGAGAAGATAACTAAATTGGACGATCAGGATGAACGGTGTTACATAGTTTCATTATAAGGACCAATTAGGCAAAATTGAAAGATGAGGAATCGGTTAGGGAGTTTGCCTAAACCACAAGGACGAAACATGTAATTTACTCTAACTTTAGTTACCCATCAAGTAATTGTTATGTTTTGCTCTAAACTAAAACCCTAAATGTGGCTCTCCTAATAATTCATGAGTATGTCAAATGGGTAACACCCCGTCTCTATTTTGAATAGATGTTGATTGGTGTCATTTGAACTCTAGTTGGGCCGGATTCCCCCACATTGAACCCATCTCAAGAATTTTGTAGAAGAGTTCTTTTTAACGTCAATCTCATTTAAGAGATACTCTTTTGAGTATATGACACGAATAACCTTAGTAATTTGTCACTACACAGGTACATAAGCTGCATACTTGTGTATACACTCTTTGAATGTTTGACATTAATTATTTTCCATATCATAATTAACAAATTATGTCTAGCACGCTATAGACCAAGGAATCAAGCATATGAACATAAGATACATCATTCTGATTATTCATTGCTTTACCTACTAACATTCTTTCGTAAGACAAATTATTTATGAGATTCAATCACCACCTTAAGGCACAAATGTTTTAGGTGGAACTCGTACATAAGTACTTATGTAAATCTACACATAAAACATATCATCCAAATTCACTTGAGATCATATAATCATATGTAATCCCAATTTGTTTGGTGACTATGGTCACAAATATCAACAAGTAACCATTGCACAAACTCAAAAATATGTCCAATGCAGGAAATTGACAAAGACTCACTTTAGATGACAATCACACCATTTTAGTCAATTACATAAACCAACATAGTTTGCTGCCATCTATAAGTCTGAGCACCCTAGACATTTCACTATGCCTCAACGGTTATCTGTAACATTTAGTCACATCTTACACTATGACAAACCGTTAGATTGAGTGGTAACAAGTCTTAACTATTATTCATTTCTTTTAGAATAACAGATAGTTTGATTATTTGTAACAATGTTCACAACACAATATTTGCGACATCCAAAATTTTCTAATATTGATACAAAATCAAGTGACTTTCTTATTTTCATAGTGCTAAACTGGTATCATTACACTAAACAACACTAGTATTTGCGCTAAACAACACCAAGTGATGCAATAAAAGACGCAAAATTCAGGACCAAACAACCAATTTTCTGCATGAACATTCAACAACAAAACTGCCCATTTTTCTGCATAAAAATCAGCAACCAAAAGGCTTTTTTCTGCATAAAATTTTAGCAACCAAACTGCTAGTTTTCCTGCATAAAAATCAGAAACCAAACAACCAGTTTTTTTCTGCATAAAGAACAACAACCAAAAAGTTTTTTCTGGATAAAAGTTTAAGCAACCAAACACCCATTTTAAAGTCACTTTAATACAAAAAATAAGCAATCAAATAGCCTTTTAAAATTGAATTTTTATGCATAAAAAACTTAGAAACCGAACAGTCCCTTAACAAGTACTTTTCCGGTCAAAAATATAAGAAAATAAACAGCCCTTTGAAGTTCGTTGGACTGCACAAATTTCAGCAGATAAACACCCTTTTTAAAAGTCCTTTTTGGCACACAAAAAAATCAGCAACCAAACACCGAACTTAGCCACACAATTGTGCACAAAAAAAAAAAAAAAAAAAAAAAAAAAAAAAAAAAAAAAAAAAAAAAAAAAAAAAAAAAAAAAAAAAAAAAAAAAAAAAAAAAAAAAAAAGAAAGTTGATCCAAACGACCCTAAAATTCTGCATCAAGTTTAGCAACCAAACAGGCCTTTAACTATAGTTTCTATGCACAAAAAATCAATAATAATAATAATAATAATAATAATAATAATAATAATAATAATAATAATAATAATAATAATAATAATAATAATAATAATAATAATAATAATAATAATAATAATAATAAGGCCTTTAAAAAGCCCCCTTCAACATCTCTCATAATGTGTTCTACGCTGTTTAAAGCTACATCCACATGAGGTGTGTAATGCATAGCTAAAAAAACGCTAGTCACTATCTGAATGACTAAACAAATTCCGGCTAACGGACCGAACCCCCACACGCTTCGAAAGGCGCCGGCTACCTTCTTACTGACAGCACAGCTACGTGCTGGCACTCAATTAGTAGCGCTGGCACGTCACTCGGCTTCTTCTTCTTTTTTTTTTCGTGCACAAAAATTCAATAAACAAACATGCATGTTTCTACACGCAAAAATCAGCAACAAAACACCCCTTTAAGGATCATTTTATTGCACAAAGTTCCAGCAAACATATTTGCTTGAGTGACTTCTGCACACACAATAACAAAACCTTACCAAATAGGCTTAGTTTATACTGGAATTAGTCACAAAAGTTTTGCATCATATAGACATAAGTCCGTCCCCAAAAGGAGTTTGAACAAAGGTTGTCTGGACATAAAATGTTTGTTGTTTAGACAAAATAGTGTTTGAACTAAAATGGAACTTGGTCATCATGACCCTCATCATGATCCGCCATTTATCAAATACCAATTATGGATCAACCGCTATATCTGTAGTTGTTTTGGTATTTGATAAGTTTTGCTTACATGTGCATCTAGTTGTGGTACAATCTCACATGGGTTATTATTTTATTTGGGGATCTAAACTTTTGTTGTTTTAGAGCATCTTTTTTATTTATAGCAGAATTGGTAGTTGGTGTCACTTTGATGTTGGTTTGTCTTTTCAGAGCATTCAAAGGTAAGGTTTGCAACCTAATTAGTAGCAAAATAGTGTGATGTGCCCCCTTACGAGACCAACTTTGTTTGTCTTGAGCACAAGAGCTATGCTGGTGGCTTTTGTCAACTGGCATGGGCCATCTGCTCGAGAATAGTGGGACCATGTTGTGTTCCTACTGATCAACCTCCAAAAAGGAACTTTGTTTGGATTGGTAGTTTGTGTTAACTTAGTATGGGTCCGAGCCAAAGCCAATATACATGGTTACTTGCAATAGCAACTTGGTTTGGTAAGACTCATAAGAGTGGTTAGTTGGTGACCCATGGACCCAAAATGGATCTTGTGCGTGTATACAACTATATGTTAGAGTATTATGGATCACAGTAATCTGAGAGTCATGTAAATACTTTTAGATATAAGTATTTCGATGGTTCTATCGAAATCTCTAATCGGATAAAACTCAGATTTTGAACCGAGATTGTGTTTTTGTTGTTGTGAAACTAGAACCAGAGATAGAAAATATATGTATGACCAATAAAACTGAATTCGGTTGTAACTGCCATAGCAGTTATTTTAACCACCGAATCAGTTATTTCAAAGGGCAAAAAACAAGACCATAATTTCGGGAATTTTTATTTTTAAGTGCATTTTAAGTGAATTTTCATTTTTAAGCCATAGCCAGGGGCGCTGCCCCTTGGACCCTGCCAGGGGCTGCCGTCCCTTGGACCCTGCCTAGAACCCCGCTATCGGGGGCGCTGCCCCCGGACACCCGTGATTCGGGATGATAAACATAATAATGTCATACAAGTGTGCACTCCGCACAGCCCTGACTTGTTGAACATTTATCATGATTACACATTGGTCAACTAAGTTAATCCATTATACTTAAATCATATTGGTGATGTAAAATCACCAACACTATACATACGCATACCCTGAAAATATTCGTTAGCGTAAAATAGTTAAAAGTAAAAAATTGTTACGGTACTGCATAAAGATTCTTGGATCTTTTATGTGCTATACTTGCATGTCATGCTTCATTAATACATGGTGCTTTATGTTACTGTATTTTTTTTTGGAACTTGAAACTTAAAATCTGAACAAGCTCATTAATTTTCATGATGCAGGCCACAGTACTGTGATTTAAAGCACTTGCTCTAACGTGTTTGTTGCAGTGCAAAATGGCCTCCAATGTTACATGTCCGATGCCTATGAAAGCTACATCAGAAGGGGTATTTCAAGGAAATAATCCGCTTGATTATGCACTCCCTCTTGTAATTCTACAAATTTGTCTTGTTCTTGTGCTCACCCGTGTTCTCGCCTACCTTCTGAAACCATTAAGGCAGCCTCGAGTCATTGCTGAAATCATTGTAAGTTTCTTTGATCCAATTATCAAGCTCAATAATTGTTTTTGGAATCTTTTGTTAATTGGTTAAGCAACAGCTATACTGAGTTCGTGCACAACTATTAGTTTTGACTTAGTATTTTCGAAGCAACCATGGATTATTCTATACATTTTATCCCTTGATTAAAATAACACCAATAATATATACAAGACACAAATTAACAAAATAAAGACACATGAATATGTTGTGTTTTATTTAATTTGTTGAATAGTCAAAGAATTTACACGTGATGTATTGATACAATTCTACCTGTTAACGAAGTTAAAATTAGACTTTTTTTACTGAAGCAAATTTACTATTTTTCTTACTTACTGCATGTGATAATATTTTTCTTAATTTTCTTTAACTTATTTTCAATTTTTAGGGTGGAATCTTACTTGGTCCATCAGCTCTAGCTCGTAATAAGCAATACCGTAATGCTGTTTTCCCTAAGAAAAGTCTACCAGTGTTGGACACATTAGCCAATCTCGGGCTTTTGTTCTTTCTTTTCCTTGTCGGGTTGGAGCTTGACTTAATGTCCCTTAGACGGACCAGGAAAAAAGCTCTGTCCATAGCCGCGGCGGGAATCTCACTTCCGTTCCTTTTAGGAACCGCTGTTTCCTTTGTCCTACGTGGGACCGTTGCCAAAGGAGCAAGCCCAGCCCCGTTTATTGTCTTCATGGGTGTTGCAATGTCCATCACTGCTTTCCCTGTACTAGCGCGTATCCTAGCGGAACTCAAGCTTTTAACAACCGACATTGGTAAGATGGCCATGTCAGCAGCTGCAGTTGATGATGTGACAGCTTGGGTTTTACTTGCCTTAGCAGTCGCATTATCTGGAAGCGGGCAGTCCCCACTTGTTGCTTTATGGGTTTTGTTATGTGGTTCAGCTTTTATTGTTATATGTTCGTTTGTTATCCCACTGATTTTTAAATGGATGTCCAAACGGTGTCCCGAAGGTGAGCCAGTAAACGAGCTTTACGTTTGTTCAACTCTTGGTGTTGTTTTGGCTGCGGCATTTGTTACAGATGCTATTGGGATTCATGCACTTTTCGGGGCTTTTGTGGTGGGTGTATTGATTCCTAAAGAAGGTGCTCTCGCAGGGGCATTAGTGGAAAAAGTTGAGGATCTTGTCTCAGGACTGTTTCTGCCACTATACTTTGTGTCAAGTGGTTTGAAGACCGACGTAGCCTCGATCAAAGAGATTCAATCTTGGGGGTTACTTGTTTTGGTCATATGCACCGCTTGTATCGGAAAAATTACAGGTATTGTCGGGGTATCTTTGTTGTGTAAAATCCCTTTTTCTGAGGCTCTTGCTCTCGGGCTGTTGATGAATACCAAAGGATTGGTTGAACTCATTGTTCTCAACATCGGGAAAGACCGTGGGGTATGTACTTTTCTATTTTCTAGAACATCCTTTTTTGCATTTACATTAATCGTTCCTTATATTAAAATGTAATGTTCTTTTCAGGTGCTAAATGACCAAACTTTTGCTATAATGGTTCTAATGGCTCTTGTGACAACATTTATGACAACGCCTTCAGTCATTGCTGTATACAAACCCACAAAAGCCATCATGAAGTCCGAATACAAACACCGTCAGATTTACAGAAAGGGTTTCGCTACTAGTCCGTTCCGTATGTTCTTTACTTTCCATGGAATCAGAAACCTACCAACAATGACCAATCTCATGGAAGCCTCACGTGGGACCGGAAAGAAGGAAACACTGACGGTCCATGCTATGCACCTCATGGAACTCACTGAACGGTCTTCGGCTATACTGATGGTTCACAAAGCTAGGCAAAACGGGTCTTCTTTTTGGAAGAAAAATCCCAATGCTGACTCTAACCAGATCGTGGTCGCGTTTGAGGCATTTCAGAAGCTTAGTAAAGTCTCTATCAGACCAACAACTGCTATTTCTGCTCTATCAAGTATGCATGAAGATATTTGTAACGGAGCAGAGGCTAAAAGGGCAGCCATGATCATCCTACCGTTTCATAAACATTTGAGGCTTGATGGTCATCTTGAGACAACACGACCTGAATATAGGTACGCACAAAAAAAAATAACAAAACAGTTTTTCCTCTTAGAAACCCTACTTTCTTATCAAGTAAATCACAAAATGGTCCTATAATTATCTCAAAAATACGAATTTGGTTCCATGTCGATGCAAGTTACTGATATAATTCTTTTCATATAATAATTTCAGGCACGTGAATCGCAAGGTTTTGGAGCACGCACCATGTTCGNTTTCCTCTTAGAAACCCTACTTTCTTATCAAGTAAATCACAAAATGGTCCTATAATTATCTCAAAAATACGAATTTGGTTCCATGTCGATGCAAGTTACTGATATAATTCTTTTCATATAATAATTTCAGGCACGTGAATCGCAAGGTTTTGGAGCACGCACCATGTTCGGTTAGTATATTAGTGGACCGTGGTTTCGGAGGGAACTCACACGTTTCAGCAAGTAACGTTGACTCGCTAGTGACAGTATTATTCTTTGGTGGTAATGATGACCACGAGGCACTAGCTTACGGGGCCCGTATGGCAGAGCACCCCGGCATCAACCTAGTCGTAGTCCGGTTCCTTCTTGATCGTGACTCACACAAATCAGATTTAGTCAATGCCGAGATCAATGAACTTAACAGCATCGAAGAAACATCATTAGATGACGAAGTTATAGGGGAATTTAAGGATAAGTTCATGAAAGAGAGCACGATTAAATACGTTGAGAGAGTGGTTAAGAATTCTTCTGAGGCCATCGAGGCAATTCATGAACATAGCAAGTGTAATTTGATTTTGGTTGGTAGGATGCCTGAAGGTGAGTTGGTTGCATCACTGAGAAAATTAAGAAGCGAGTATCCTGAAATGGGTCCGGTTGGAAACCTCTTGATCTCACCCGAGTTCAACAGTTTGGCGTCCCTTATGGTGGTCCAGCAGTACAAGAGTCAACTGCCTATGGATTCATTGGCTTCTTTGAAAGAGGATGAAGTCACAACTGATCAAGGTGAATATGAGTTCAATTTCCAACTAAATTTTGAGTCACTCTTTGAAACATAAATAAAGTGGGAGGACGTGAATGTGTAACATGTTACGTTTGCCGGGTTTATTGGGATGGAGAGTTTATGTAATGCTTTCTTCTTTTCTAAATCTTTAAGTACACTGTATAATTACGCGTGAAAAAATTGTATACTCCGTATTATTCTATATTGGCTTTTTNTTTTTTGAACGGCGGGTTAGTTGTTAGATGTTATTGTTGGCTCGAGTTAGTGTCGCATCCTCGGGCAGAGATACCAACCGCGAGCCTCTCCTTAGGGATAACCCCACTCCGATTCCCGATTCGCCTGATATCATTAGAGCTTGTGGTTCCCAAGTGAGGACTTCCCGGTCGGTCACCCAAACCGGTACTACTCTCACTTGGGCTCGCTTAACTACTTAAAGCCTTTACCACCAAACCGGTACTATTCTATATTGGCTTTAATCCTATGAATAAAGCTACAAGGGAAAACAACACTATATGATACCCTTGTGTATTTGATTTCGAAATATTTCATTTTCATTTTTTTTTGTAAAGAGTTTTTATACCCGGTAAATATTATTACTCTAAAAAACATTTCAGTGCATATGATGTGAATGAATATCACATCTCAATCTATAGGCGAAAAATAATCGCATCGTTTATGCTTCAAACCAAAATCTATCATTAGAATAACAAACAAAAACTTGTGAAAAACTATGCTACTAACGTCCATCATAACCATGAAGCCTTATATCGAATGCTAATTGCTCTTCCGTCAATATCTTCATACTCATCATCATCATATGGGTTATCATCATAATTTTCTTTGCAATGCTCATATAAGCTCTTCCTCCATGTTGTACCTCCACTCTTAGATGCCATAAAACCCGCAATTTCGTCAAAAACCTCATCCACTTCATTATCACTATCCTCATTATCCACATCACTTACCTTATTCTTTCCACTATTCGAACCAACCACATTAGACGAGGTATGATATGACTGTTCATTGGTTAAGTGAACCTCATTCACAGGTGTAGCATCATTAGGCGTGTTCGTCACGAGTTGAACATGCTCCACATTAGCCTTATGCCCCTCTTCCACCATAGTTTCAGCCCTCATGAAACTACCCCCATTTGCACCTAGAAGATCATCATTATCCACCGACCTAAGAGCATCAAACAGGTTCGAAGTACTTGCCTCTTGATTCTTTTTTGTACCACTTGTGCTAGCACCTTCTTCTTTGAAACAGGTTTATATACATGTTTAGTTGACCTAAACTGAATTTATAGCCCATATTAATGCCACGCCCTACTCTTTTAGAAGGGTGAAACCATCATTGTTCTTGATATTTTGCTTCTTTGGCTCATCAACAACATGCTTCGAACATGTCTCGTCTTCATGCCAAAGACCATACACACTCCAGACCTAGGTGGTTCCATTCGTATTCCACCCTAACCGTATGAAGAACATCACCCTCACCTTCCAAATTCGGAATAGCAATAATCATGTTTTCCTTAAGCTCCTGATCAGCTCTAATATCAATTAATGCACACATAATTCAAACGCCCCCATGATTGCATGCACATAGTACTAGTGTAAGAATCTAAGCATAATCGGATTACCAAGTCTAGTAGCTATAGCACTCAATCCGTACTCAGTAAAAGCCACAATTGGAATATCATGTATTTTTACCCAAACCGGAATCGAGCACAAGTCATTTTTTCAAAAAACTTGCATTAGGCGTCCACTTCTTTAAAAGATTGGATCGAATAAACCATGGTCAATTCTCCAACATCCCGTTCATACCCTTAACCGAAGAAAAGTTGAAAAAGACAAGGCCTTTCGAGTTCATCATAGCACGAATAATACCATATTTCTTCAATGCATTCCTCGAGTAGTGCTTAACAACCAGAAATAAAATTCTCTTGCCCAAAAAGTAACCATACAATATGAATTCAAATCGCAAATGAACTTCCAAAACATAGGACACAGGAATTTGAACTTCAATCATGTCGTTAGTAGGTTTTCCGGAATTAAAAGATCTAAAATTAACCTTACGATTAACTGATTCATTATTAACCACACTAGCAAACGATATAGGAGTTGTTTGTACATCCAGTTCAACCACGACATTCGTAACCTTTTCCTTCACCAAAACAAATCCACTAGTATCAGATTGGGAGTTTACGTCATTCATGGTAGCATCAAAGCTTTCACAAGTTTGAAGTGTGACCTTGTCAATACCAGAATCACTCGACTTTAATGGGTTCCCATCATCTCCCACTAACACTAGTTTTCCCTCTAGCATTAGGCTTTTGATGTCACGGATCTTAGCAGCCAAATTCGCATCATCACTACCAAAAGATCTAAAATTCAATTATCGCGTAACACCAACAGGCTCCACAGTTCGTTTCCCCACACTTGTTTCCAAGGTAGAAAAAACCTTGATGAATCAGCATGGGACTTATGACCAATAGTTGAACTAACCTTATCCCCAATGCTTGTAGTAGTACCATCATCACTATTCCCTTTGCTCACAGCAGCGATAACAACATTCCCTCCCCTTTTTTGTTTGACACCCCTCCCTACCAGACTCAAAAAACCCCACTCCATATTATTACATACATCTAAGAACCCTAGCACATCAAAACCCCCGTTACGAAAAACAAACCCCTAAAAACTTAGGGTTTTGAACCAGTAAGCTATGATCGCACCAACACCATCAGTAAATCAGAATGAGAAAGCAATAAGTCTTAAATAATGTTTAGCGACAAAGAATAACCACTGGTATAAAAAGTTGTATCGGTCACGCCAAAAATGTGTGACGATATGCATATTGTCACACATGTTTTTTCGTTGTGTGTCACTAAAGGTCCCGCCACCGTAGGTGGCATATGGTCACATTTTTGAGTTCGTGGCCTTTTCCATCGAAAAAGAGTGACCAAAATCCCGAATATGTGTGACAAATTAGGCACAATTTTGTGTGACTATAGATCATCCAATGGTCACATGGATTTTTACTTTGTGTTGCATTTTGTAATATTTAGTCACACATCGAATTAAAGAAAGAGTGACCGATGATGTTAGTACTTCTAGTACTAAGTTAGTGCTGCTGAAGTATTTTTGATATTCGCTTGAATACTCGTCGTAGGTAGAATGGTTTAAAGGGCAAGTTGAAGTATTTTTCATGGAAGTTGGTGGACCGCCATAGTGACTTTGAAGGCTCAAGAATTTTCTTGAGTAATTTTGTACTGTTTTATTTACTTTTGTTATTATTGGTTGGTTCATTTGTGTAAGTTATAAGAATGTGTGTCATTCTTATATGAGAGTCTGTAAGTGTCCTTAGGGACTGAGTCGAGGGAAGTCACCCTCGTCCTTTGTACTTCAATGTTTTTTTGGATAATATATTTTGCCAGGGTGAATTAACCCTTTTACCTAAAAAAAAGTTAGTGCTGCTGGATCAGAGTTACTACTGCTAGTATATAAATAAAACAGAATTAAAAACAAAAAGCAATTTGAAATTCAATAAAACTATAATGTATATAACTGAACCAAATATATATACAATTTTAATGTCGCATATAATCAAATTCTCAACTAGCATAAGTTAAAGCCTTTTGAATCTTCCCCGCTTTAGCTTGCCTTTGCAAGGCATCACTAGAGACGACCAAATGTTTCGCTTCATTGGTACTTTTAGTCCTGCAGGAATGTTTTCACTAACCTTTGTTTTCGTAGTTGGTGGTGTAACCTGTAGTAAACAAAAGACGCTTGTATATATCTAACATTGAATTAAATATGAAGAATTATATATATGTTGGTTGAAAAAACACATGTATATACGTACCTCCTCATCAAGAATAACTTGATCCTTTGGCCATGCACAGAAACCACCTAAGCTTTGCTCAACAGTCTTAAACCCATTATTCCCTATGTCCGGTATGATTGCTGCATCCACTAACGATTTATCAATTGAGACTTTGTAGCAATCATTTGGGAGTGGTTGGTTATGCAACATTTGTTTTCCTTGTGTCTTGTGTATGGTACCCATAGCAACAACATTTCTTTTCTTTATGTTCCACAGTTTGCACTTGATTGTCTAAAAAATAAAGAATTTTTGCATGTATATATCAAAAATTATTTAAACAAAAGAATAACAAGAAGCATGTTGAAATACATACTGTTGGTAGTGGTTGTGTTGTTGGAGACACATTATCCTGCGATAGGGAAGCTGGAGACCCGTTGCGATGTGACTTAGCCGTTTTCTTAGGTCCGACATTGATAACAGGTTCCTATACGTATATATATAACACGGTACAATATTTAAAAAAAAAATGAATAAAAAGATTCATGTTGAAATACATACTTTTGGTAGTTCTGTTGTCGGAGACGCATCTCCTTGCGATTGGGAATCTGCAGGCCTGTTTTGTCGTGACTTTGGCGTTTTCTTAACATTTTGAACACGTTGTTCCTATATGTATATATAAAACACGGTACATTAGTCATGTATGTAAAATTAAAAAATTAAAGGGGGATGTTTTATTCCTTACCATTGTTTCCATTACCGGTACTATGTTTTCCAAAGTCTCAGTCCCATTAGGCTTCTTCTGAACACCCACAATTGACCGAGTTCCGTTGGCCACTTCATTAGCGCTGATATCTATATTATTAATGGCCATTGGAGTCGGCACCTGCAATATAAATTAAGAAATACAATGGTGTTAGCATTAGAAAATGAAATTGTTAACAACATAAAAGTTGGCTTACATCTGAGTCTAATGGCAATTGAGATGCCAAATGAAACTGCATCCCTTGTGATTTCAACGCACTCATCAGGTTAGCAACCAGTCCCTTTGTTTCGGCCATCTCAGTGGACAATTTCTTGACCTGCGCATCTTTGACATTCATCTCGTCGGAGAGTTCCTTGACCAGTTGATCTTTTTTCTGACGCTCGATTCTCTCATGATCAAGTTGAGTTTGAAGTAACTCAAGTCTTTCATCAGTTGCTTTTCTGCTTCGAGGCAGATCAAAATACTTCTTGTATGTAACTCCACTTCCCACTCCTCTTGCATAACCTCCCTTTTCCTTACCAAACACAACTGTCATGGCATCAGTGCCACCATCAACTTCCAAGGTTCCTTCCTTGATCTTTTCGTCAGCTTCTTTCTGCAAAAAAAATATGGGAATTGTTGGTATTAAAAGTTAGTACTGCTACTATACAAGTTAGTACGGCTAGTACAATGTTAATGCTGCTGGTATATAAACATAATACTAGAATTTGCAGTCAAATTTACCAGTTTATCTGCCACTGTACTAATCTCAGCATCTGGAGATTCTCCTGCTTTGTTTTGCCTTCCTTTGATCCACAACACACTACGCGGGGGTTCATCATTTGCTTCAATTTCTTTGTTTTCAATCTAATGAACATCAAGTGCATACACATGTAAAGTTATAAACCAAGATATATAATCGACTCCGGCTGATCAATTAGTAAAACAAACAGTATGTAACCTTACCATTAGCTCTTTAACATAAACATATCCACCTCGTCCCATTCTATGCTGATAAATATTTTGGGAACGGGACAGTTTAGCTTTAACTGATTTCTCCTAAAAAACACAAAATCATAATTAAGGAGTTTAGATGCGGTAATGCTGCAAACTAAAAATTATGAAATGACATATAGACTTAAAAATAAAGATGACTAATTAAAACCTTGAATGCCTCGGCGGTCGTGTAGGTTACAAACTCAACCCATTCTTCTGGTGTGATATTTGTACTATACTTTTCAGGGCGTTCTTTCAATTTCGAAGGTGTTTCAAGGTTGGGCAATATGTATTGTTCCTTGATTTTCATTCTGAAATTCCTTAGCAGTTGACCAAGACGATTCATTATCCCCTTTTTGTATGTCACCTCAACATCAAAATATTTCTGCAAAGATTAACACAATGTTGTTAATTAGTTGCAGATAATTGATAAATTAAACTTATATATGTAGTACTGGGTTAAAAATAAGTATATATGTACCGTGATTTCATCCCATAATTTTTTTCTTGCTTCTTCATCCACCTTCTTCCAGGATAGAACCTTCAAACCTATCTGGTCACGCACCGTATCTCCTAAGAAACTCGAAAACAGAGCTCTGTTTGGTCCTGTTACCCTATTCAACCCATCGAAGGTTACCTTGTGCTTTGCTTGACCAGGATGCCCATATTGACGGCGAAACTTAGCTAGCATGGTTCTGCCCCTAATAGGTACTGGTTTATTTGGTTCGTTGACATCTTCATCAGATGAATGATATTCATCGTCCTCATATCGTATTGCGTTAACATCATCACCTTCATCAAGTGCAAGCGAAATATGATCAGTATCAACGTTGTTTTCAATTATTTCCATTGTGGTCTTTAAAAAAGCAATAATGTGTACAAGAAAATGATACTAGATTGGAGAGTAAGATTGAAGATTTGATTTTTTTGTTTTAGTTGCAGTCTTTAGTTTAGGAGTTCAAACAGGGTTTTTTCATGAATATGGGATCTTATTTGTGTTAAATGGCAGATAATTAGGTGTTTTAAAATTTTGGATGAAAATTTTGGCTCCAAATTCTTTTCAATTATTTTCAAAAAATTTCGCTTACCTTTTCTCCAAGATCATGAAGTTGCGTAGGCGGCTTATTTCATAAAACCGAGGAGAGTGATGATGATACTAGCTCCACCTCATTCCAATATTGTCCATTCGTTTACTTTATTTGTAGTCTTTATTTTACAACTTTTCCCTTAATTTTTCTTTCTTGTGTTATATAATACTTTGTGTGAAATAGATGAATGGATTGTGTTTTAAATGTATTTTCATTTGTATAATTTTCATCAAGTATTATACCACCAAAAAAAATATATATATGTAAGGTCAAAGTTATAAAAAAAAGACTTAAAAAGTCAAACATGGACAATAATTTTGTTAGAAAAGGCAA
Organism: Artemisia annua; assembly: GCA_014162995.1. Classification (NCBI taxonomy): domain Eukaryota; kingdom Viridiplantae; phylum Streptophyta; class Magnoliopsida; order Asterales; family Asteraceae; genus Artemisia; species Artemisia annua. The sequence continues at coordinate 8,575 of LBNU01011764.1, read as the reverse complement.
ACTAAGCTTATATAATACTTTGTGTGAAATAGATGAATGGATTGTGTTTTAAGTCTATATTCATTTGTATAATTTTCATCAAGTATTATACAACACAAATAAAAATATCTAAGGTCAAAACTATAAAAAAAAAGACTTAAAAAGTCAAACATGGACAATTATTTTGTTAGAAAAGGCAAACTAAGTCCTCCTTCCTTTAAACTATGACTGTAAATTAGCGGCATTGATCGGTTCGGTTATCGGGTTGTTCTATTAGTTCGGTTTCATTAAATCGGTTATATTTTTATTCGGGTCATTAAACACAAAAACATGTAAAAACAAACAAAAAATGGCTAAAACGGATGGAAACAAATGAAAACGGAGTAAACGTGTAAATCGGGTTGTTGTGTTAGTTCGGTTTCATTAAATTGGTTATATTTTTATTCGGGTTATTAAACACAAAAACGTGTAAAAATAAACAAAAAATGGCTAAAAACGGATGGAAACCGATTAAAATGGGCTAAACGCGTAAATCGGGTTGTTCGATTAGTTCGGTTTCATTAAATCAATTATATTTTTATCCGGGTCATCAAACACAGAAACGTGTAAAAACAAACAAAAATGGCTAAAAACGGATGGAAAGTGACTAAATCGGGCGATAATGTGTAAGAACGTAAGAAAATGTATGAAATGTAAGAAAATGTACAATCATGTGTAAAATAGACGAACCCGTATTAGAACGGAGGAAAACATCTTAAATAGAGAAAAGAGACTAAAACATGAAAAAACGGATGAAAACGTGTACTGAAATGGTTTAGAAACGACTAAAACGGACGAAAATGCACAAGGGACGGGTTACCGTGAGGTTCATGAAATGTTCACTTAATAAATAAACGAACATAAATGAACGTTTGCCGAACGGTTCATGATCAATGTTCACTGAACAACGTTCAATTCGTTTACAACTATTAATTCAAGTCGAATCAATATCAAGTCGTAACAAACGAGTCACGGACAAACAGTTATTCACAAAGCATGCAGGTACAACTAGTTGTTCAACCAACTCATTGTACATGCATGACATACAACTTAAGGCATAAGACTATATATATGAAGCGTCTAACGCCACTTGTATTGTGTGCATCATCAGTGTAATTTAGTGGTGTACGTATCACTTCCCAAACCGTAAGCCCTAAACCATTAACCCTAAACGCTAAACCATAAACCCGAAACGCTAAATCCTAAATCAAATTTAATAACAGATATATTTACAAAATGTTAATTTAACAAATGTTTTTATTTATTTATTTTATTTTGTCCAAGGCGATTCAATATCAAGTCACAACAAACTAGTTACACATTTCGAGTTAGCTAAGCGGGTGCTTGGTTGGGGCTAATGAGGGGTGGGGATTGGGAAAGGTAATGATGAAACATCTCTGATTATGACTACCTAGGGAATGCAATCATTGTTTAGTATCGGGTAATGGGGCTTTGCCCAGTAAATTGGGAGGTATGGAATGATTACCCACCACCAGCCATCACCAACAGTATCCACCGCAGCCACCACCAGCTGCTATACCACCACCATCAACAACAACCACTAGCCACCACCACCACCACCACCACAATCACCACCAGCAACCACCACCACCACGAGCAGACAATTGATCGTTCACACCAGACAGTTCATATATCCGGTACCATTCAGCAAATAGTTGAGTAACCTGTTAACAACAGAAGTTGCATGCGTAGTTCTTTAGACTATCTATATACTCAATATTTTTGCCTTAACCAAATAAACACCTAATAGCAAACATGTACATTCACATTTAGAACATAACTCCTCATCTTATTGTAGCTCTTCTTAACCCATTACCTGTTTGTCCTGTTAGGGATAAAAACATACCCTGAACCGGCCAGTTCATAGCTGAAACATTCTATGTCTAATGATATGCATGCTGATAGACCTCTAGTGATGATGAAATACCTGCAAATCCATTGCCAAACTCAAAGCCCTTGGTTGCAGGTATTGATAAAGCTGTCTTAGCCAATTCAGCTTCAAGTTTGTCAAAAACTGGTGAACCAAGTCCCTGCCATGTAGATTTTGAAGTACCAATAATAAGTGAGCAATTGAGCAAGTGCACACAGCCGTATATAGACACTTAGTAAAAGAGAATTAGTGCTTACTCGGGGAGGTTTCGCACAATACATGTAACAACACCGCCAATAGAATCACCTCTCACTCGGAAGCATCAATAGCAACAATCATCTTCCTTGCATATTCGAGATCTCGGCACCTACATATTTTGCTTTCTAACAATTGTAACTTACTAGTTACTACATATATCTGACAAAACTCCATAGTCCTCTACTCCTTCTTAACTGCATGTCTGTACATAACTTCATGTTCAAGACCTGAAACACAATTGAATTACAACCTTAAAGTAAATTTGCTATTTTGGGCTTAAGGCATTGCAAATGACAAAACAGCATCTGAGTTGTTACAACTCATAAATCTCAATACTGTACTGGTACTAACTTAAGAAAAAGTTGATACTTAAAATGTCACTAGGCAAGCCTCGTATATCCATAGAAGATACAGGACACCAATAGAACCATTATGAGTTTTCAATCAATCATTATAGTTACAACTCATAAATTGTATCCATATCTTTGTATACAATGAGCATCACGGCAGTTAATGTGTATAGGGGGTTAATTGCATAAAATAATAACCAACTTTGTTTGCACCTAAATAAAACCCTTAAAAATAATTTGACAGTAAAAGTCAACATGGTCAGAGGTAGTGACTCGTCATAGCCTGTATGAATTACCTTAAAATGAAAGTTTTGAGGGCATCTTAGGTGCCAAGAAAGTTGGTTACATGAATAATATCTGCTCCTATTTAGATGTGTTTGGGATCACATAAACCCTAAATTAGAAATTACAAAGTAAAAAAGAAAAAAAATAGAAAAATCACTAAATCACTAAGTTAACGCACGAACACTTCAGATTGATTCTCTAACTGAAGATACAATACAATAAAGTACCTGATTCATGGATAAATGAACTTGACGAGAGGGGGTTTGAGATAGATTAAGAAAATTAGTTGGGGAGAAGATATTATGAAGATGATGTGAGATCTGAGAAAAAAGATATATATAAGATGGGTGGAGGGGCAATTTGATTTTGGGGAAAAATTTAGGCGGGGTTTGCAAAACTTTGTGAAAAGTTTGAGTGGGAAATTTTATTTTGGGAAAAATTAAGTTTTTTACATATAAATTTAAGGGATAAATACCAAACAGTAATATAAATTTAAGTGAGGTTTGCGAAACGTTTGTGAAAAGTTGAGTGAGACATTTTATTTTAGGAAAATATAAGTTTTTTACATATAAATTTAAGGGATAAATAGTACTATAAATTTAGGCTTTTTATTGTTGAGTTTAAAATATATTTGAATCTAATTGAATACAATATATTGCAACCATTTTAGTTGAGTTGGGTGTTCATCTAAGCTAGACTTCCATAATCCAATCCATTCCATACATGACAAAATATTAAAATACATTCCATACTTGACAAAATATAAACTTAAAAACACGATTAGTATAAACTTAAAAACACGATTAGATAATCCATTCCATACACAACAAGATCAAAATACCATAGATAATCCATT
>LBNU01011763.1:40782-54844 GCA_014162995.1 Artemisia annua | reverse complement strand
AAGTTCACAACCTTATAACTCCATATTCCGTAACCAAGCTTCCATGTCAATATCACAACACAACAAACGTTAGTCGCAATTTATATATTCATATAACAATTAGTTCACAAATAAATCATATAGCCACATTTCACATTATACTACGTATTCCACTTATACACTTACCAACAACCTCGTATATGTATATACATAATTATTCATCTCATTTATACTCATTTCAACAATTTTAACCTCAACAATATATATCGGCATCCTCAAATATATATAACTCTCATTAATCACAACTATTAGCCAAACTATACACATAATAAACCAATTAACACTAATCGGCTACTAGGACCAAACCTTGACCACTTGGTCTCGGCTTTGACCCCTCAACGAGCCATCCCCACTCTAGCCGTGACCTTAGGGTCGCGGCGTGGGCTCTCCTTGGCTACACCAAGGCTCGTACGCGGCTCAAACATCCCAAAACAACAACAACATCACAAGAACTTCAATCTATAACAACCAAAATCAAATAAACATTAACCAAATCATTAAACTAGACAAACAACCATCAAAACAACAAAAACCCAACAAAAGTCGTGGGTTACCCACGACCCACATATAAATCCGAAAACCAAAACCCTCCAATCGATACCAAACTTGTTTGTTTCATGATTTTATTAACCAAAAGTCATTAAAATATGAAAACCCACTAATCTTTTTCACCCAATCATAAAGAAAACGTCGGGTTTGACTCGTACAAAGTCAACCCATGCGTAAAAACGCATTTCTCACCTTTTCCTTTGTAGATCTATGAACTAGAAGCAAAATATTCAATGAATATGTAAAAGTGGCGGCGGTGATTTAATGAAACAAGGGTTTAGAGTCGTTTTTGGAGCGCGTGAGTTACACTAGGTGAAAGAGGAGATGTTTTTAAGTAAAATGGTGGTGGTGGTGAAGTTTTGGCGGCGGCGGTGATGGGTGTTGTGGGGTGGCCGGCGGCTAGCAAGAGGAAGAGAGAGATGTGGGTGTTGGTGATGAAGGAGAAATGAAATAATAAGGTAGGGTTAGGGTTTTTAGTGATGTAAGTTTGGGAAGGTGGCAAGACAGGTCCCTCAAGTTCCCATCCTTATAAACTAGTGAAAATAGAATACCCAAATCTTTTATTTTTCTTACATCTCTCCCGACATATATTTTATAAGGTTTATAAAAATATCGGTCACCACACCAAGTCATTTAATACTCACCGCTCATATTTAGAAATAGATCTTTGTAAGTTAAAATAGTTCGTTTAGTGAATAAATCACTTCAACACGTTTACCACTCACGGCCCATAAAACTAAATCAAAACTCGAAATCACCGTAACCGTTATTTATAAAATACGCATCACGTTAGAGTTCCTAGTGCCAAGTCATATAGTGCCTATAACGAAGTACTCAAATAGCCTAGCTAACACGTAATGAAATGTACGTTTTCTCATAAATTCCAAACTTCTCACACGATAAACTCAAAATTCTATAAAATTATCGATAACTCAATTCTCATGTTTATAAAAATATAATGCGGTGAATTTAGAAAAGGTCCCAAAATTACCGGTTGTCACACTAATCATAATAGCCATGATTAAGAACTAGAAAAACAGATAAACAAATAGCAACAAATAACCAACTAACAAGAAACAAGAAATTAACCAAACAAACTAAACTACTAAACAGAAACCAAGAACCAATCAAGCAAACAAAAACAAGACTAAAACTAATCAAACCATAATTAATACTCACACCCAGAACTAACCTAGCCCAAGTCAGCAGACTGTGATAGGCCAGAGCAGGTTTTCGCACCACTTAAAGTGGCAGATCAAGAAGTTAGCCAACCCGTTTACGCCCACTCAACTAAAGACTAGTTAGTCCTAAGAGAAGAAAAACAACTTACAGTGATGTATAGCAGCGGAAGACAAATCAACCAATTCTAGATTCACTTAGTCTAGAATGATTGACACCAAGAACCCAGAACCACAGATCACAAGATCTTTCAAGAAACCCCCAAATTCAAAATTAGGGTTTCAAACCAAAACCACCAAGAATCAACAATTGAATGTTAATTCTTTAATAAACCAGTACCAATTACTCTTAATCGAATCAGAACCAAAAAAAGCCCCGTCTTTTTTCTCTCTAGCCTTTATGGCGATTTTCTTCCCTTGAAACCCTAGGTCTGAATTTTTTCACCTAGGGATTACTTCTTCCAATTAAAATTCAAGGTATATTCTACATAATCGGTTAGATTATGTTTTGAGAGGACCCAATCCATGATTTTCATTCAAACCGATTAGGTTTTTATTGATTGGAAACGGCGGCTAGGTTATCAAAGGGTTTCAAAATCGGTTGGTGTTGATGGATTGATCTTGCGTGGCTCTCTGCTATGCAGATCTGGGAGATGAACAAGGATCGTTTGTAATGATTTTCCATAACAGAATTGTTAGGGATATATCATTATCCTTGTTTAGTGGTTATTGGCGGCTTGGGGTTGGGTTTTCTCTCACAATTGTCGCACGAATCTGCGGCTAGGGTTAGGGTACCTGTATCTTGGTTGCTTGGTGGTGTTGTAGTTTTTGGAGTGATGCCGATTAGGGTTTCTTTCGAGAACTGTTACATGGTGGTTGTGGCTGGTGGTTCATGGTGGATTGTGGTGCTTGGGATTTCTTGGGTTCGCAAGTTGCATGAGGGTCGGCCTTGGGTTCGCAAATTCCATGATGATCTTGCCATTGGTTGAGGCTGTTTTTCAGCCATATGGGGTGTGCCTGGTCCTTTGGCCATCTTTGGAGTTGGTAGGGCAGGTTCATTCTTTGTTGATATGTTGCATTGTTTTTCCTGGACCTTTTCCCAGTTTTTGTGTTGGTAGGGCAGGTTGGAAATGCGACTTGAGACGCGTTTGCTGCTATTGCAGCTTGGATGTTGGTGGCGCAATCATAGGTCATGCAATAAAGACATTGAAGACGGAGTGCTCACCATGGATGTGGTTCAGTGAACCTGGTTTTTATTACATTAAATTGTTTATTTAAATGTAATTTGGTTTATATTCTGTTTGTCTAGTTGGTTGTAGCTAGTTGATCGTTTGTGGCCTGTCAATGATATAGGGTTTGTTCAAGCAGTTGCTTAAGGTTAATGTGGTATTTCAGCCACATTTCATTGTACTTAAACGGTTTTTTGGTGTAATGCATTTTACCAGGGTGAAAAATCCCTTTGACCCAAAAAAAAGAGTCAGAACCAAAAACCCCCAAATTTTAGGGTTTCAAGAAAAAACCCTAAAAAACCAATTGATGCCACAATCCTTCGATTAAACCAAGAATCAACCCAAAACACAACACCTACGTGTAGAATCGATCAACTCCACCCAAGATCCACAAAAACCCTAACCGATCAGAACCTGAGGCTCTGATACCATGTAAAAATGGTACCAAAACACAAGATCTAATCACCCAACCAACCACCCCTTGGTGATTATTTTATTATAACAATATACACAGAAAGATTGTCCCCAACACGGATGCAATCTAAGTACAATACAAGAGAAAAACTAGTAGTCCCTCTAATAGGTGCTACTTACAATAACTCACACGCTAAGAACAAAACCCAGAACTAACCAATGATAAAAAACCAAACCAATGATACAGATCAAGAAGATCCTGATGTATACAATAGAACCAAACTATCTTTCTACCCAGAACCCTTTAAACCCAGAAGATGATTATCAATCTTGGAAGAGAAAACTTGTGTGTGAAACTCGTAAATGACTGCACAAAGAGATAATGAAACCCTAGCTTGAGTCCTCAGCTTATATAGCCCAAAGTTCCAATTAGAACCCTGCACTNTTTTTTTTTTTTTTTTTTAGTTTAGTGTTTCCATGCCGCCTTAAGCTTCCAAGATTGTCAACAGACATTGGATAAAGATACAAACACATATTACAACATGTAGAGAAAACAGTATTATCATGTATTGCCAGATTGATTTCAAAAAGTAATAAGCATTTTTTTTACCTAATAAACAAATGATACAAAAACCAGATATAAGCTCGAAGATTATATTGTGAGTTCAAGTCTAAACTTATTTAGAAGCTACTTCAAACAACTTCTATAGCTTATTATACTATAGAATGAGAGTAAATTTATGTTCACATATTTTCTAATTGGGTTAATGGCATATAATAGCAACGTACTTTTTCATTTGTGCCATTATAGAATATGAACTAAAAATATTATCACAATACCCATCGAACTTTGCCATTTTTGTGCCGATATCAGCAACTTCGCCATTTTTACTTTCAAAATTCACGTCATGTGACACATGTACATGTCATGCCCCTTTTTTGTACCGTTAGGTTCCATGTTAGCCCTTAATACATACTGTTAGGTTGTATATGTTAGTGTTAGGGTTATATGTGTTTTGATTGGGGAAGACGACCTAACGGTGTGTATAAGGGGCTCACATGGAACCTAACGGTACAAAAAAAGGGGGCATGACATGTACATATGTTACATGACGTGAATTTTGAAAGTAAAAATGGCGAAGTTGCTGATATCGGAAAATGGAAAAGTAGGATTTTGTTGCTATTGTGGTAATATTTTTAGTTCATATCTGATAATGGCACAAATGGAAAAGTACGTTGCTATTATATGCCATTAACCCAATCAGAAAATATGTGAACATAAATTTACTCTCATTCTATAGTATAATAAGCTATAGAAGTTGTTTGAAGTAGCTTCTAAATAAGTTTCTACTTGAACTCACAATATAATCTTCGAGCTTATATCTGGTTTTTGTATCATTTGTTTATTAGGTAAACAATCATCCACAATCATAAAGTAGGATTTTGTTTTTAGATTTGAGGTTTTAGTCATTCAGTTTGTTTTTGTTCTCAAATGTGTAAGAATAGAATTGTCATTTGAGTATGAGAAAAAAGATTTGGATAAATGGTCTTATTCTAATGTAGTTTGCTTATGGTAGGCCTTTTCACAGCAATGTCCAACTTATGTTCCATGAAGTAAAACTGATGGTTCTCATTACACAAAAGCATGTATACAAATATGCACAAAAGACAAAAGTGAGGCCCACAAGTGTCCAAGATAGCTGTCTTACAATTGGTCCATATCTCCTTGTTTTGTTGCTAATGTAAAGAAGCATGTTATCTGGTCAAAAAGAAAAGTAAAGCACTTAAAGATGCAATAACTCGGCAAACAATGCCCATGGAGTATGTCTCCTATTCATTATACACATCAAAGAAGACAAAGTAAGGGTACATTGACCAGCACTTCTGAGTTCTGACATAAGATCTTCAATTGTATTCCAGTCAGTAATAGAAGGACCAGATAGATCACTATCTTTTTTCATGACACAACAAATAATGTGAATTAGTACCTATAAAGAATGTTAAGACCATTTATATGCAAAATTCCAAATCAAAATAATTGAAGCAAATAATTGAAGCAGAAATTAGTATAATCCATAGTGTCGTCTGTCTGTGAGTTGTTGTAGCAATATACTCGTAATAAAACTTGTAGTCAACACAAGTATTTAAAAATGTATAAGGGGTAAGCTAATGAGTTTTGGTCTGCCTAGCTCACTCAAAACAAGAATCGTAACTAATTTGCAAATTTCGCAACTCACATGTTCTCAAATTTATATACGCGAGTGTTAGGAACTATGAACTTCTGCCTGATGTTCTTAATCATATTCCACACAAACCAATTATTTGATGAAAAAAATTCTAAATAAATTAATGATTAGTCTCCAGTATCTAAAAGACTACAAATAACAAGGTCATGATCTTTGTAAAAGGTTAAACCATGTCAACTAATGATTCATAAACTGAGTTGTAAAGGATCAAAGGATGTCAAACTCCAAGAAACTTGGAGAAGTCAACTATTTAATTTGACTCATCAGTTGTCAACCTTAAAGTCCTAGGTTGACCAAGCAAGAAGCTTCCTAGTACCTAGGGATCCCAACTCCTCAGTTTTTGGATCAATAAAACACTCTTAAGTAATCTCCTGATAAACTCTCGAATGCCTCAATCTGTACAACAATTTTAGGATCATACTAAGTCAAAGGTACTAATACACGAGGCATCCGATAACCTTAGAGCCACCTTTTGTTGGAATATGTGAATAATATAAAACTACTAAACACATAAACATCTAAGAGTACGCAGCGGAATAGATCAAATACAAGTAATTAATTAACCAAACATAAAAAGGAAATGCATACCTCTAAAAGCTTCCAAGAACAAGAACTTATAAACCCTAGGAGAGGGAATATATGGATCGACTAGGGAAGTCGAATAGGGCAAGATCACGTTAGCAAAAGTATGCTAACACTTCGTTCTCACACACACGTACTACTAGCGCTTCAATAAGAAAAGCTAGATTCTTCACGAACAAGATTAAACTAGAAGAGCCTTTTCAAAATCGAGTAAGCTTCCTAATGAGGATGCCTTAGTCGAATTCTCTATAGCTCAAGAAGAAGAGAAGAGATTAATGATTCTCTGAATCAAGGTGTAAATGAGAATGAAATAGAGGGTCTCTTTATATAGGAGTAGGGTAGCTTGGAAACAAAGCCAATCCTTCCACCCTAATGGGTATGGCCGGCCATGGGTCTCCAAAGCCCAACCCGAAACCATCTTTCTCTCTTTGCAATTCTAGTCCTTCTAGTTTGTCTAACGGTTGTTAGTTACCGTTAAGTACTTGTTTCGTGAATTAAATAATTATTTATAACAAAATATAATAATTATTAATTATTGAAACTCATACGTAAAGTGTGCAATCCCGAAGTCTCGTGTTCGAGTCCGGACATATTCATTAATTTTTATCCGTAAAACTTACACTTGAAGCATACCAAAAGCACGTTCGACATCCTTTCATGCACTTTCTTGCTTCCTTTTAAAATAACCATGTTAAGGGGGTGTTTGTACTTAGTTTTGAAATCATTTTTTAAGCATATAGCCGTTTTTTGTACTTAGTTTACGTTAAGGGGGTGTTTGTGAATTTTTTTTATTTTTTATTTTAAATATCCAACGGCTAGTTTCTTTGTCACAGGGGGTGTTTGTGATTTTTTTTTTTTATTAATGATAGCACTTAACGCTGCGTGAGTGGGTTAACTTGGCACGTTAACGTGCAGTTAACGCAGGCCAACGGTAGGGTTCGCACCCTTTAACGCGTAACGCACCCTTTAAAGTGCCATGTCGTTTGCTCTTAAATATGCAATCGTTTGGTGAGTTACTCACCACATTGAGAGGTGTATAAAAGTGAGACTTTTATAATTAAATATTTGGTTTGTGAGTGTGGGTATTTAATGGAGTATATTTTTATAAAAGTGAGTGAGGGTGACCAAAATGGATGTATGTTGAGTGAGAGTGAGAGTGAGTGAAAGTGAGAGGAGCGAAAAAGTTGAGGTGGCGGTGAGTGAGTCACCACCACTACTTTCAGCCTTAGTAGTATGTACTATAGATTAGGGGTGAGCAAACGGACCGGATGGACCGGACCGACCGACAAAACCGCCCGGACCGGAACGGACCGGACCGGACCGACCACATTCGGTCCGGTCCTCGATCTAGGCTTTTAGGCTAATTCGGTCCTCGGTCCGGTCGGTCCGGTCCGGACCGACCAAAAAACCGAAAAAACTTGCCAAAATCTTACCTAATTGGACCGGACCGACCGAAGACCGGACCGGACCGAACCGGACCAACCACATTCGGTCTCGGTCTCGGTCCGGTTTTTTGCCTTAATTCGGTCTTCGGTCTTGTCGGTCCGGTCCGGTCCAATCCGGTCTCAAACCGATGCTCACTTACTATAGATAATTAGATATTTTCCTTGAAATACAAGTATATATAGGTTTATCTATACACAAAGGCCTTTTTTTTGGATTAATAACATATATCGACGTCTCATCGTCCCTTTAACTTTGTTTTCATCGATAAGTATGAATTATGAAGCTCCCCTACCTAGTGGTTGTAGGTTCAAGTCCTGCTTAGAACATGTAAGATAGTCTGTGTTGTATTGTGAGATAATTAGTTATTGTTCAAAAAAATAAATAACTATGAAGTTAGACTAATCTCAGTCTTCTTATTCATATAAAAGTAAAAAAATGTATAAGGTCATTATTTAAAGTTAAAATACTACATGTTTAGATGAAAATGACAAAATGACACATATCTATTTTGTTTAGCCTTTGTTAGGTCGATCGAACTGATCGTCAGTCATGGTTGATGTGCCCAATCGGTAGGCGTCTGTCGGCGGTGTTTTTTTTTATTATTTTTTTTTATTTTTTATTTTTTCTTTCTTTTTGGCGATCGATACAAACACACATATATGGAAAAAAAAATCTCCACTTTACAATATTATTACCGTTGCATATATTTTTAAAAAAATAAAAAATAAATAAATAAATTAAACACTTTACATTTTACACTATAAATACCCGGCCCACTGAAACTAAAATTCAAACCACAATCAAAATACTTCTCATATTAATTTCACCATGTCTAAGAAAACTCCCAAATAAAAAACCTCAAGATCCTGAATGCAAAAAACCACTCCGCATTTAACACCGGATCCGAATTTCCGGTTAACCGGTGTAACACCAACTATTCATTTTTGACCCGCTAGTTTTGAATATCATTCACAACTACCACAACCACCACAAAATCAAAATATGTTTTTCAAAATCGACAATTTAACCCACCGTATAATAACAACCAACAATCTTTTTGAGTTTTTTCCAATCACCAACTGGATAGTATCGTCATACCATGGATTTGTCGACGTCTTCCCAATCAAATCATCACCATATTCTCTGATTAACCGTATCAATCTTGATATGCATTTTGAGCAATTATTGCATAATCCAGATTATTATGTGGGAAGTGGTTCGGGTCAAGATTATTATCCGAGTCAAGATTATTCTATTGGTCACGGTTCGGATCACGGTTCGTTTCACGATTCAGTTCCAGCTGAAGTCAACTCTCCTGTCGAAGAGATGCCACCCATCAAAGCTAAGAAGCCTTTGAAAAGAGCTTCAAAGGCCAAGAAGAATGATGGCAAGAATAAGGATCAGAAGTCGGCGCTATGGACAACTGAGGAAGAGATCACGTTGTGCAGAGCTTGGTGTGATGTGTCGAAAAATAGCGAGAGAGGCAAAGCTATGAAGATTAAGGGGTTTCGGACAGAAGTTATTAATTACTTTAGAAAGGAAACTGGTTCAAAGAGATGGTACGAATCGATCCTTCACAAATGAAAAAATAAGGTTCGCCCTAGAGTTGGTGGATTTTGTGCTATTATCAATAATATCGAAGAGAATCATGAAAGTTGTTCAAATGACCTTACTGTGACCAAAAAGCGGGCGCATAATATGAAGTGGTGTACCATCATGCCTTTACATTGTAGCGTTGTTGGAACATTTTGAAGGATCATCTTGCTTGGAAGGAAGTTGAGATGCCTGCTTTTCAGAAGCCCGAAAAAGGTCAAAAAAAAAATCCAAGACTTCTGAAACCACCTCGGAAAGTGGTTTCAATTTGAACGATGAAGCGGATGAGTCTGAGGAAGAGACTCAAGAAGAGCGACCAATTGGTCGTGACCAAGCTAAGAAGAATAAGAAGAAATCATCCGCCTCTGATCAATCCAAAACTTCATTTACTGATGCGGTAGCTGACAAATTCTTCAGCTTGAAGTCGGTAAAATGGGGAAAGTAGAAGTCGCAATATATACAGTTGAAGAATCGAGAGTTGGAAATCGCAGCGGAGTTGAAAAGGGAGAAACTTGAAATACACATCGAAAACATGAATTTCTTGAGAACAAAAGAAACAGGACAAAGACATCTTATTTTATAATTCAGTAATCGACCCCTCTTTGCCCCCAATAAAACAACAGAAGCTGCTGGAGATGAAGGAAGAAATCAATGCACGCTATAACTTAGATTATTAGTTTAAGTTTTTAATTAGTGTGGTAATGTTTTTAATGTTATTTAAAGTTTATGTAATGTTTTTATTATTTAATGAAATTTAATTTTGTTGTTAAAAATATTTGAAAAAAATAAATAAATAAAAAATGAAGGTTGTTTTGGTGTGGTAAAAAGTTGTATGTATTTCATCAAATAAAGAAAGCTATTGTGACAGGTAAAATGAAATCGTTGTAGGTCACTCGTGTGTGTAGTCTTACAAGAAAAGGTTACACATATTTTATCCACTAGAAGATGTCTATAGATTTAAGAAAAAGTCTAAGGGGGTGTTTGTTTCATTAAGATGTTTTGGGTCTGAATCTGACTACCACGTCTTACTGGTAAGATGCGGCTATAAAGTCTGAATCTGAATGAAATAATGTTGTTTGTTTTTTTAATTGTCTGAATGATAGTAATTATTTGTTTTTTTAAGTATATACTAAATTATCGCAATAAAATAAATAAGTTGTTTACGTAAAAATGAAACACAATATTTTCATAAATTTAACATAATAATAAACCGTTAAACTATAATAATACGATAAATAAGTAGCTTGTTTAAAAATGACAAAACATTTTAATTGGATACTATGTATTTTTTTTAAACAATACAATGTAGTACTTGAACAAAACAAACTTGAAATCTTTTATATAATAAAGCAAAACCCCTAGTGGGGACTTTTCAAATCAAATCATACTTTATTTAGTAATAATTTTATTATTAGAAAATAATTTTTAAGTTTTTAAATTTGTTTTGTTGATATATAAACAAATAGAAGATCGATACAAAATTATAGATAAGCTGCAACTAACGATTGAATTAAACTTTTTGAATGATTATCTTTAATAATAAAAAATCATAAATAAAACAAGATAAATATTAAATTATTTTTTTAATAAATGAAAGTATATTATTCAAAAAGTTAGGAAAAACTCCGCGCGTGCGCGGGCATTATAACTAGTGCTGTCTAAATTATAATCTCAGTTGGTCTAAGAAGATAAGTATTATACTCGAATGACCTTAGCCCAAAAACATTTTTTGCTAACTTTACTTGGGCTTGGCCTAAAAAACTTGCAAACCTAAGTATATATAATAAGACTACTACACTCACAAACCCTAACACAATGGAAAACTTACGTCTCTTTTTGTCACTCTAAAAAAATCATCTCTTGAAACATGAGTCACCAACACAACTCTTTCTTGTTTTGACATAGCAAAACTCGATCTTTGATTCTTTTCTAACCTCTGTTTCTTTTTTCATTTTCGTTCTATATATATATATATATTTCTTTGTTCTTGAAGCAAAACTCACAAAAAATCAATGACACAAACCTAAAATCCGGTATTTTTTTTTTAATAAAAAAAAGGGTTTTCATATGGGTTTGTTTTCTTTTGATTTTTGTTTTTACTTGAAGATATATGATGTGTATATTTGAAATCTCTTTAACAATCTGTGAAGAACACTTTGAAACATGAGATCTTTTTGTTGTTGTTATGTTATTTATTTTTCTCTTTGTTCTATCTTTTTACAAAATACAAACAAAACTTGGTCTCAGACTTGAAAGGTGACTGAAGTTTTTGCACGGGTAAGAGCCAGTAAGACCTAACTCTCAAGTCTTACTTCAGTAAGATCTTTATATCTGACCGCGTCTGACTCGAATAGAAAAAACAAACAACCACCATGTCTGACCGCGTCTGACTGGGTAAGAGTCAGAGGCGGTTCAGATGTTTTTGGCAAAAACAAACACACCCTAAGTGTGCATACTTATCAAATTGTGAAAAATGCACCATTTGGTTTAACTTATACCATCGTTAGCAATTTTTTTTTTTTTTCTCTCAAAAAAAATATCAACCTTGCTAGTATATGATTAGTTAAAAATTTAGTATTTGTTAACAAGTAACTAATGTTGCTACAGTTTATATAAAATGCTCTGTCTTAGACACCCAAGTTGAGTGGTTAAGTTTCTACTAAGAATAGATTGTGAATTTGCAAATCCTTCCCCTTCTTTTGAATTTGCCAAAAAAAAATATTGGACAACGATTAAAAAAAACAGCTAAAAAACAACTTGATTACATTTATAAGTTATTGAGTTAATTTGTATTTTGTAATATCAAGTGGCCAACATATATGCACAAAAAATATAATAATTCCCACAAAATATCAAGGCTAGCAAAATACTTCAAAACACCTATAAAAAGGGAAGTGACTGACACACTCTTATATTTGATTAGGACACTCAATGTACAAACAATTTAAGCAGCTTTTATTTACACCACAATTTACACCACAACTGTTTAATGCATCTTTTAGAGTGTACCAATCAAATATATGAGTGTGCAAATCACCACCTTTATAAAAATATCCAAATACTAACATGATACTTCATCCAACTAAAACTTGAATACTTTGATGCACGTTTTTGTATGTACTAGACGAGTACCCGTACATAGCATCGGAGGTTTCTAGCGGCAGACATGCGATATTGTGGTAAGTGTTTCGCATAACGTTTAAAATAGAAAATGAAAAGATCAAAATGTAATTGCAGGCAGTTGTAACATATGATAATTCAACTCTAGCAAAATTGATAATTTAACTCTAGCAAAAATTCTTAGTATGTATCAAACAACATATAAAAATATTTAGTGAGATTCAAAAATAAAACATTACATCCCATCACGGAACATCTCCGCCGCAGCGCGGCGGGCACAACCGACTTCGTTGAACTTAAAACCCGATGTCTAGTTTCGATAAAAAGTCGACCGATAAATAATCTTGTATAGCCATAAATATGAACAATATGTACAAGTTATATGATTCAGTTTTTGCTCTAATATATTTTTAAAATCTTGTCACATATTTCAAAAAAACAAAAGACTTTACATTGTATTTAAAAACTAATGATGGTTCACAATCTCAAAAATGCAAACTTCCTTTCAAAGATTTTCAGAAAAATTTAAATTTCAAAATTCGGAAAATGTAAGACTTTTCAAAACATTTAATAATTTTACATAAAGCTTTGATAGTTTTTGGAATTTTTCAAACATTTGAAATCTTTTATAAAGTTTAAAGCTGTTTAAAAAAATCAAAAATTTTAAAACATTTCCTAAAGCTATTATAAAAATTGTTTTGGTTTATCTAATCTGATCATTAGTTTAACTAAACGTAATTAATCATACGTGATTAGGTCTAATAAAAAATATGTTTTTTAAGATAATAAGGGCCGGTCCTAGCTTTTTTGATGCCCGGGGCGAGATGGTCGAAACATGCCCCTAATATATGTTATAAACATGCAACACATTGTTTTTATTCGAGTTTTCACCTTAAAACAAAAAAGCATATAGCAAGTAAACACAAGTGTATTATAACTTAAAAAGACAAAAAAACTATCCAAGTAAAACATAAAACCACAAAATGTATATGTTATATCCTTGAAAGAAAATCTACTCACAAAGCAATAACAAGAAAGAACAACATATGATTTCACACAGCTAATGCATTTTTTGTGATTAATAAATGAAAGCAGCAACTTTATGTATGCTTACGAAATGAGAAGAAGCTTGGTAAAAATAAATAAAACTTACTTGCCTTGAGTCTTGTGATAATACATGGTTGGGTAAAAGTAAAAATGTAAAACCTATAAAACTTGCTAACAATTCTGTTTAAAAGATAATGTAAAATAAATTGACAATTAAACAAAAACCAAATGCTTGGTCAAACATATCCCACGTGATATTGGTATACATCAGTGGTCAATACTCAATAATCCCGAAACAAAAATCACAAACTCAACCCAATACAAACTTCACTATTCATCTTTTTCACTCACCAAAAAATACTCAAAAAACTTTACATATACAGTGAATCAAAAGATCATCATCAACCAAACAGACCATAGCTTAGAAACTCTAAAACAATGAAAACATGAAAGGCTTCGAGCAATAAACCTTTAAATCTAACCAAATTTATCCACACACATTTAGATCTTACGTAAATGTAAAATGGTGGTGTCGCTTGGGAGAACCAAACATATAAAACATATGCAAACATCGTTAGCCTTTAACACCCACAATAAATTCAAAGATGCAAAAAAAAAA